>JACEEZ010009947.1:40000-41646 GCA_016584305.1 Chionoecetes opilio | reverse complement strand
CACTATACTACTATTATACACTACTACTACTACTACTACTATGCTATTACATCCCTGAATGCACAAACGCGGGTAACACTTGATACTTGTGGTACACACACACACACACACACACATAAAGATACGTACACACACACACACACACATAAAGATACGTACACACACACACACACACACATAAAGATACGTACACACACACACACACACACATAAAGATACGTACACACACACACACCACACACATAAAGATACGTACACCACACACACACACACACATAAAGATACGTACACACACACACACACACATAAAGATACGTACACACACACACACACACACATAAAGATACGTACACACACACACACACACACATAAAGATACGTACACACACACACACACACACATAAAGATACGTACACACACACACACACACACATAAAGATACGTACACACACACACACACACACATAAAGATACGTACACACACACATATGTATATAACACAAACATGTCTATAAATATTACTATCTATCTACTATCTATAAATATTACTATCTATCTACTATTAAATATTACTATCTATCTATAAATATTACTATCTACACTCCTATTACCTCCTCATTACTCATGGCAAAGATATTACTCCTGATATCACACACTAACGGAATTGTGATATCCGTTTAGAAGATACTTTTTTGCTTTTATCTTAAAGGAAACACTGTTGTTTGTATGCACGAGTGTGTGTGGGTGGGTGTGGGTGTGGGTGTGGGTGGGTGTGTGTGTGTGGGTGTGTGTGGGTGAGTGTGTGGGTGGGTGTGTGTGTGAGTGTGGGTGGGTGTGTGTGGGTGTGGGTGTGTGTGGGTGGGTGTGTGGGTGGGTGGCGTGGGTGTGGGTTGTGGGTGGGTGAGTGGGTGTGTGGGTGGGGGTGGGTGTGTGTGTGTGGGTGGGTGCTTGGGTGTGGGTGGGGGGGGGTAAACTCGGGCAGGTTATTCCATTGGAGACAGCCTGCTTATGTTAGGAATCTTCTCCCGGCTTCTGATCGTGGTCGTGGAGGTCTTAACATTTTATTGTGCCTTAAATTAAAATAGTGAACATTAGATACTCTAACAAAATCAATGACTGTGGGAGTTCTTAGCTGAAGATATACAAACTTTAACAATTATACCGTAGACAACAGTAAAGTCGCCAGGACGAGGTTTCTTTTCCATGTACAGACGTGTGGTGGCGTTAATACTTACATTACTACCGTAGATAACACTAAAGTCGCCAGGACAAGGTTTCTTTTCCATGTACAGACGTGTGGTGGCGTTAATACTTACATTACTACCGTAGATAACAGTAAAGTCGCCAGGACAAGGTTTCTTTTCCATGTACAGATGTGTGGTGGCGTTAATACTTACATTACTACCGTAGATAACAGTAAAGTCGCCAGGACAAGGTTTCTTTTCCCTGTACAGACGTGTGGTGGCGTTAATACTTACATTACTACCGTAGATAACACTAAAGTCGCCAGGACAAGGTTTCTTTTCCCTGTACAGCCGTGTGGTGGCGTTAATACTTACATTACTACCGTAGATAACAGTAAAGTCGCCAGGACAAGGTTTCTTTTCCCTGTACAGCCGTGTGGTGGCGTTAATACTTACATTAC
>JACEEZ010009947.1:22500-35000 GCA_016584305.1 Chionoecetes opilio | reverse complement strand
ATGTCAAGAATGCTTTTGCTTCCTTGAATAGTTTACCGAACTCTCCGTGAAACCCGTCTAAAGTACGCTTGAGCAGATCTACCGTTGGGTGTGAGCGATTCATATGCTCCATACTCCATGCAACATCCGCCGTCAGATTCAAAGCATCGATCACGGGGTGTAATACAGCATCGGTTTTCACCGTGATTGGAACTATATAAGCCCTCCCCGTAATTAGCATCCGAAAAGCCGGAGTGAAGGCCAATCCCGCCCTCGTTGGTTGTTCTTGTGCGGGGTGAATGGTTTCCAAAGATTGAGTCATACCCAGAGCCTGCACATTGAGAGCCGTTACGTTACTTTACGGCCTGCCGACTGATTTCTTATTGAACTTTTTCAATCCCTTATGATACTTCTCTGTACTTCTCCCTCTGACGCACTGTAGTCTATCGGCCTGCCCATTATGAAAGGTAATTCTGGGGCGGTGGTATTTGATGGTCATGGGCGCCGCGGCAGAGGAGGAACTTCTGATTCTGACTCATTATCACCGTTATCATTTAGCGCATCATTCTCGGGGATTACCCTCCGCATGTCATACTGGCTAGTGTGTGATAGGTCACCCGCTGCTTCGTTAGTTATTGAGTCATCTAGAACAGGAGGTATAGATGCTGCCTCACCCTAGGTGGGCCAGTTAGGGGCGGATGTATCACATACTACTTCTCCTTGCCAGGGGAATGCTTGTCTAATATTCCTAACATTTGACATGTCTAGACCATCCTCAGGTACTACTTTGACATTGTTTGTGTGTATTGACTTCATTTTACCTCCTCTAATTCTCTTTACTTTCAATACAACATCACTTATCTTATCTATGACTCGGCATGGACCTTCATAGAAAGGTTACAACTTCTTGGGTTCTCCTGGTTCCGGTATATTCCTCAAATATACTCTGTCACCTATTTCCACTACTAGTATTTTTGTCCTTTTAAACCTGCTCTCTTTTTGCAGTGTTCCCTCCTGGAGGTACTGTTGGCAGGCAGTGTAGACCTTTTTGGATATGAACACTGTTGCTCTTGTGTGACCTGTGGTGTTATACAAAGGTGGGCAAGGCTGCTCCAGTGTTTCCTATGGCGTCCTTGCCTCTCTCAAATATAGGAGAAAGAAGGGGGAGTCCTTTATGAGTCTGTGGTAGGCAGTATTATAGGCATGTGTTGCTGTAGGCAACCCTTGGTCCCAAGCTCTGCTATTATCTTCACCTAGTGTTCTTAATAGGTGAACTATCCTCCCATGACTCTTTTGTATTATTGCGTTACTGCTGGGGTGGTAGGGTGTGGTCCTGAAATGTCTTATACCTAACATTTGTGAGAGTGCTTCACACACATTGTTAATAAACTCTCGCCCATTGTCTGTAACTGTGCACATATGACATGCCTGTAAAAAGCTTGTGCCACTTCACTAGCGCTCTTTGACTTCAACGGAACTGCAATCAGGTACCCGGTCATCACGTCTATGACCCTCATGATATACTTGTGTCCTTCTTCCGAGGTACTTACTGGGCCTATGAGATCCACATGGATCCTCTGGTACGGAGTGCCCACTCTCGGGTACTCCCTCAATGGTGCCTCTGCACGGTAGCTGGCTTTACAGCTCCTACACACCGGACAGTTTTTGCAATAGTTAGTAATAGAGACTTTCATCCCCGGCCAGTATGCAAATTTCTTACACCTTGCCGCCGTTGTGTTGACTCCCCCGTGGCCGGCTGTAACCGCGAGGTGAGCCAACGCCATGCTTGGGGAATAGGGTCTTTAGTTACTACTGTGCACTGATGCTCACGACCCTACTCGTCGCTGTAATGCTTATATGGCACATTCTCCTCTACCCTCATTGGGTCTATCGGATACTTCCTGGTATCGACACCTCTACTCTCTTTACCTCGCTCCACTGCTTCTTTCACCGCCCTCACTTCCGGGTCGCTGTCTTGGCTTCTAATAACCTCTTCTAGGTTCCACATCTTAAATTCTTGCAGCTTCCTTGAGTCACTACTTAGGACCAACACTCGTCCTGTCTCTCTTTCTAGTACGTCGCTCTCTCGTTGTCGTATCCTCGATAAATAATCGGCAACGACGTTCTCTCTACCTGGTAAGTATTCTACCTCAAAATCGTATTCACTCAAGAGTGTCTGCCAGCGTGCTATGCGACTGCTTGGGCTTTTAGCCTTCAATATCCAGACCAGCGGTCTGTGGTCACTCTGTATACGTACTTTATACCCCAAAATAAGGGGTCTGTTGACTGCGAGGCCATAAATCACTGCTAATGCCTCCCGTTCCACGGCCGAGCACTTGACTTCCGCGGAATTTAATGCGCGACTGAAGTACGTCAAAGGTTTCATTCTTCCTTCCTCATCGGCCTGCTGCAACACCCCTCCAATACAAAAATCTGACCCATCCGTCGTCAGGACGAAGGTCTTACTGAAATCAGGGAATTTTAGAGTCATTTCATCTGTGAGCTTTTCTTTTCAAAGACTGAAGGCTTGGTGGGCGTCCTCATTGCATGTTATTGGGTGGTGAGCTTTTGGGTCTTTCCTTAGTCCCGTTAATAGCTTGTGAATAGCTGCAGCTACTTTAGAAAAGTTGTAAATAAACTTTCTGTAATAGTTAGCAAGCCCTGGGACACTTTGTACTTCTTTTACCGTTTTTGGTATTGGAATGTTTTTCAGAGTGTTTATTTTCTGTGGTTGTGGTTTGGTGCCGTCTGCACTAATGATGTGTCCTAGGTATGACCCTTCTTTCTCAAAGAACTGGCATTGATCTATCCTAAGGGACATGTTTGCTGTCGCTAGTGGACTTATCACTTTCTCGAGATTACCTACATGAATGTCAAAGGTAGGACCAAGCACAAGGATGTCGCCTAGGTAGGCCTGGGCCACTTTGCCCACTAGGCCTGTCAAAATGGGGTTAATAATCCTTTGGTAGGCACTGGGTGCTGTTTTTAATCCCAAAGGTACCACTGTGTACTCCCACAAACCATAAGGGGTGGCAGAAGCAGTTTTCTGCCTAGACTCCGGGGTCAGTGGTACCTGATGGTACCCTGAGCGGAGATCAAGGGATGGGAACACTTTGCTATGACCCAATTGGTTTAGAATACTTTGAATATTAGGAATGGGATGTTTATCATCTACTAGTTTATCATTTAACTTAGGACAAGCCAGGCACAGCCTTGTGCCTGCACCCTTGGTCATTAGTGGGACCCAAGGTGAATTATAGGGAGAATAGCTGGGCTGAATTACCCCTGATGGTGTAATAACTTGAGTTGTTCCCCTATCTGCGTGTGATATTTGATAGGGATAGGGGAGGGCCTTGTAAACACTGGGTGTTCAGTGTTTTGCTTGATTGTATGACAATAATAAGGAGTTATAGCAAGTGGCTCCTCTTCTAAGGCAAAAACCCCAGGGTATTTGTCCGTGATGCTTGAGAGTGGTTTGTTTACTTTACTTCCTGAGGGCAAAAGAGAATCTAGCATTGTTGTTGTTAGTGTTTGCTTCTTTTCACTATCTAGACTTTCTTGTCTTTGTGCCTTGTGTTGACTGTCGTGCTCTGCCCCAAGGCTACAAGCCCTAGCAGATGGTTCTGCATAGGTTACTGTACTACAAGGTATTATTTGACCGGCTACCAGGTCCGGAGTTCAATGTCAATATTCGGGACTTGGGTTAGCCTAGGGTATTACAAATTGTATCTTTATTGCTATTGCACTTGACCAACCCTGGATAGAGGAAGATGCCACCTTTTTGTCCTGCATTAGGCACAAACAATCCTTCTGTACAGCCTGTTTGTGCTTCCAGCTCAACGTAACCTATCATGCCTGGAGACAATGTCACATCTGCCTCTGCCTTCACCTTATAGATATTTTCTTGTTCTCCTTCTCCCCCTTCCTCCGCTAGTCAATCCTGGGGCTATTGACCTATCCACCCATCAGGGGCATCCCCTACCTCTGGGTGAATCCCTCCCAAGGTTAGTGCTAGTGTTCTACCTCCGTTGGTGGCATATACCGGGTGAATCACGGCCTCTTTCCTCAACGTGAAGTCAAGGCCTACAATTAGAGGAGTTGGGAGGGTGATCTCTTTAGGGATAATCATACAGTCTTGCTTTTCCATCGTATGACTTATATTTAATTTAAAATTTCCCTTACCTACTGTAGGTATAGGGCTGTGTAAGACACTTCTCAACTGTGTGGTTCCTCATTTACATAGTCACCCTCTATGGCTTCAAACAGCCTTTCCTCCATTACTGTGACTGAGGATCCACTATCTATCACTGCTAATACTGGCCTCTGAATCGCCCCTACCCGGACCCTCAAACAAAATAGTGGGGTCCTGGCGTGGTAGAAGGCCATTAAACCCGGGGCCAATTTGGCGTTTTTTTTGTTTTGTTGTAAGGGCCATGTCCTTCCACTTTGTACTGCCTGTGTCTGGTGTCCCGGCCGCAGGGCTGCACCTCTTGACACAGGCGGGCGTTGGTACCTACACCCGATAGCCCTATGCCCTGGCTGGCCACACATCCAGCATCCCTCTTGTCTGGGGAATAGAGTTGCAGCCTGGGGCTGTCTACACTTCCTTGCAATATGTCCCATCCGGCCGCATTTAAAGCAGTCTACTGCCTGAGGGGCCTGAGGGCGTCCTTGGTTTAAATGACTTGGGTATCCCCGATACCCATTCTCTTCTCGGTGGCGCACCACTGCTGAATGTCTTTGTGATGGTCTATTGCGTGGTATAGCGCCGGTATTTGGTGTCGGCTCCACTAGGACCACTACTCCTCCTTGCCTTTCCCTTACTATATCCCTGTCTAGTAATTTCACATGAGGGTGGGCTTGAGCCCAAGCATATCCTTTGTTTAATATGCTCAAAGGATCTTTCTTCTCGTCCGATGTCAACGAGTACTCATACGGTGGAGGGAAGCATGAGAGAAGGCGAGCACAGAAATATTTTTTATACAATGGCGCAAAATGTTGCTGTTTTTGAGCCAATTCCCCGTATGGTGTCCATAACCGGATGTAGAAATCTCTGAGGGTCTCTCCTAACATCCTCCTCGCTGTACTTAACAGTCCTGCATGAGTCCTATTCTCCTCATCGGCAGGGTATATTTTCAAGAACTCCTTTACCGCAACAAAGTCTTTGCCCTGTTCTTTAATGCCTTCTTGTAAAGATGCCCTAGCATTCCCTAAACAATGCTGCTTAGTCAGCTCTAGCTTACCTAGCTCATCCCAGTCCAACACTGTTCTAGACTCCATGTCATTAAAGAACTCTGGGGTTGGTGTGGCAAGGGAGATTAGGATTAGGTGCGAACTTATCCAGTCCCCCACAAAAATATTTTAAGCCAGTCACACGCCCACCATCATTTCATGTGTGCCTTGCCATCAGCATGGACAAGTCATCCGTAGTGATAGTACGGCTACCCCCTACAGCCCCACCACTCAGGGTTGAATCTACACCCAGGTCTACAAGTGATTCTTTATCGCTATCCTCAAATTCAGATTCTGATATATAACCGTGTTGATTTACAAAGTCTACGTTAAATCTTTCCGTTGGAGTTCCTGACATTAAGCTAGCTGAGCTGTTATCACTCCCACACATCAAATACTTTGTGTCTCAACCCCACACCTGACACCAGTTGTGTGGAGCCCCTTCCTCTATATTGACTTTCATCCCAGGCTTAAGACAAAAGGCTGCCTATCACCTGAATACTTGGGGTAGGCACAACAGGGGCATAGGGCACCTGGACTCGTTAAGAGGGCTGAGACACGCTGCTTATAGTTTCACACATTTTATTCTAAAATAACATAATAATCACATACAACATTATTTGTCTCTTGACAATGTTCCTGTCTCACTGACACCTGTACCACTACGTTAACACTTGACAAACATTGGGGATGTACTGTACAGTATACTGGATAGTGACCCTAGTCACGGTCACTGCCACCTGTACCACTACGTTAACACTTGACAAACATTGGGCATGTTCTGTACAGTATACTGGATAGTGACCCTAGTCACGGTCACTAACACCTGTACCACTACGTTAACACTTGACAAACATTGGGCATGTTCTGTACAGTATACTGGATAGTGACCCTAGTCACGGTCACTGCCACCTGTACCACTACGTTAACACTTGACAAACATTGGGCATGTTCTGTATAGACTGGATAATGACCCTAGTCACGGTCACAGTCACTGCACAATGAAATAAACTCAGTCTTCAAAAGTCAGTCAGTGACTGACTGTTCCCGTGGTCCACAACAGCAGGAACACAGCCGAACAAGGGTCCATTTTCGCTATCTATTTATGTCTGAGGGGAACTGTTTGACATGACAGGCTAAATGCCTTATAACAAGGGTGGCTGATGAGACCAGTACGAGAAACTGGTCGTTCGCTCGCTCCTCTCTGTGAATCTGTCTTCCCTTCACTGTGTCCTGTTTCATAGTAAATCTTTTTCCGGTCATTGAACAGGCCACGGGGCGCAGGGTGCCGTGTGGGCTTGTACTCCCCCTACAACGCCCCCTAGTACTTCCGGCGGCCACTGGTGCCCTATCGCTACTTCACGCCCTGTCTTACTTCCTGGCTACTCTACCCTCCTCACACACTACTACATCATGTTATTGTCATGGTTCTCTGCTCTCCATTGGTTCAGCTGGCTCCTGTTCACATTGTTCTTCATCCACTTCTTCAATCGTTTCGCGGCTACGACATGGGTATGTGTGGGTGTGTATGTGTGGGTGTGGGTGGGTGGGTATGTGTGTGTGGGTGTGGGTGTGTGTGTGTATGTGTGTGTGTATGGGTGTGTGTGTGTGTATGTGTGTGTGGGGGGGGTGGGGGGAGGTGTATCCATAATCCACATATTTGATACTTCTAAGCTAAACTAAGTAGTGACTAACACCACTACTACTACTCCTACTACTACTACTACTACTACTACTACTACTACTACTACTACTACTACCACTACTACTACCACCACTACCACTACTACTACTACTACTACCAGTAATACTAAGAGATCTGGACAGTAATAATGGGCACTGGAGGGACTAATGCTCCAGTCAGTCACTGTTGGGCTGGTCACACAGGAGGCACCATGAGAAGCGTGGCCCGTCCTGGAATTCCGTGACCTGCCGCACCTATCTGTAGACCGGGCGTAACCTGACCGTCACCACTACGGATGTGTCTCCGCACCATCAGACCCCTACGACGGTACTTGTGCCCGTATTCGTAGTCACATACCATGATTGCTCGTGGTAATTGCTATGATTTTGTTGCATTTCTACTCAGTCAAAATGATTCCCTTGATCTTGTAGCTGCCATGGAAAGTACTAGAGCAATCCTACAGTACTCCTATTGCCATCACAACAGAGATCTTGTAGCTGCCATGGAAAGTACTAGAGCAATCCTACAGTACTCCTATGGCCATCACAACAGAGATCTTGTAGCTGCCATGGAAAGTACTAGAGCAATCCTACAGTACTCCTATGGCCATCACAACAGAGATCTTGTAGCTGCCATGGAAAGTACTAGAGCAATCCTACAGTACTCCTATTGCCATCACAACAGAGATCTTGTAGCTGCCATGGAAAGTACTAGAGCAATCCTACAGTACTCCTATGGCCATCACAACAGAGATCTTGTAGCTGCCATGGAAAGTACTAGAGCAATCCTACAGTACTCCTATGGCCATCACAACAGAGATCTTGTAGCTGCCATGGCAGTACTAGAGCAATCCTACAGTACTCCTATTGCCATCACAAAAGAGATCTTGTAGCTGCCATGGAAAGTACTAGAGCAATCCTACAGTACTCCTATGGCCATCACAACAGAGATCTTGTAGCTGCCATGGAAAGTACTAGAGCAATCCTACAGTACTCCTATGGCCATCACAACAGAGATCTTTTAGCTGCCATGGAAAGTACTAGAGCAATCCTACAGTACTCCTATTGCCATCACAACAGAGATCTTGTAGCTGCCATGGAAAGTACTAGAGCAATCCTACAGTACTCCTATGGCCATCACAACAGAGATCTTGTAGCGCCATGGCAAGTACTAGAGCAATCCTACAGTACTCCTATTTCCATCACCAACAGAGATCTTGTAGCTGCCATGGCAAGTACTAGAGCAATCCTACAGTAGCCTACTCCTATTGCCATCACAACAGAGATCTTGTAGCTGCCATGGAAAGTACTAGAGCAATCCTACAGTACTCCTATGCCATCACAACAGAGATCTTGTAGCTGCCATGGAAAGTACTAGAACAATCCTACAGTACTCCTATTGCCATCACAACAGAGATCTTGTAGCTGCCATGGAAAGTACTAGAGCAATCCTACAGTACTCCTATTGCAATCACAACAGAGATCTTGTAGCTGCCATGGATGGAAAGTACTAGAGCAATCCTACAGTACTCCTATTGCCATCACAACAGAGATCTTGTAGCTGCCATGGCAAGTACTAGAGCAATCCTACAGTACTCCTATTGCCATCACAACAGAGATCTGTAGCTGCCATGGAAAGTACTAGAGCAATCCTACAGTACTCCTATGGCCATCACAAAGAGATCTTGTAGCTGCCATGGAAAGTACTAGAGCAATCCTACAGTACTCCTATGGCCATCACAACAGAGATCTTGTAGCTGCCATGGAAAGTACTAGGAGCAATCCTACAGTACTCCTATTGCCATCACAACAGAGATCTTGTAGCTGCCATGGAAAGTACTAGAGCAATCCTACAGTAGCCTACTCCTATTGCCATCACAACAGAGATTTTGTAGCTGCCATGGATGGAAAGTACTAGAGCAATCCTACAGTACTCCTATTGCCATCACAACAGAGATCTTGTAGCTGCCATGGAAAGTACTAGAGCAATCCTACAGTACTCCTATTGCCATCACAACAGAGATCTTGTAGCTGCCATGGAAAGTACTAGAGCAATCCTACAGTACTCCTATTGCAATCACAACAGAGATCTTGTAGCTGCCATGGAAAGTACTAGAGCAATCCTACAGTACTCCTATGGCCATCACAACAGAGATCTTGTAGCTGCCATGGCAAGTACTAGAGCAATCCTACAGTACTCCTATTGCCATCACAACAGAGATCTTGTAGCTGCCATGGAAAGTACTAGAGCAATCCTACAGTACTCCTATTGCCATCACAACAGAGATCTTGTAGCTGCCATGGATGGAAAGTACTAGAGCAATCCTATAGTACTCCTATTGCCATCACAACAGAGATCTTGTAGCTGCCATGGATGGAAAGTACTAGAGCAATCCTACAGTACTCCTATGGCCATCACAACAGAGATCTTGTAGCTGCCATGGAAAGTACTAGAGCAATCCTACAGTACTCCTATTGCCATCACAACAGAGATCTTGTAGCTGCCATGGCAAGTACTAGAGCAATCCTACAGTACTCCTATGGCAATCACAACAGAGACATACAACAACATGACCTATTGATTTAATTAGGACAAGACAAAAAGTGAACAATGGCCACGTACAATGATGGTGTTACTACGAATACGGGCATTGTAATGATGGTGGCGGAATGCGTCGTCGTAATGCCGAACGGAGACGCTGTTGGCTCTCCGTCTGTCCCCGTGATGGAGAGTGGAGACGTAAATCACAGTGGTCCGAGTAATGCAGGGATCCGAATAATGGGGGGATTATATAGGGGGGGGGGGTATTTAGACAGGTAATAAAAAAAAAATTTAAAAAAAAATCTAGGCTAGGAAATTTTGACCCCTAAAAAAAAAAAAAAAAAAAAAAAATCTAGGTTAGGAATTTCGACCCCTAAAAAAAAAAAAAAAAAAAAAAAAAATTCTAGGTTAGGACTGTCGCCTCTAAAAAAAACAAAAAAAAAAAAAAAAAAATCTAGGTTTGGAAATTTCGACCCCTAAAAAAAAAAAAAAAAAAAAAAAATCTAAGTTAGTAACATTTCCGACCCCTAAAAAAAAAAAGAAAAAAATAGGTTGGCCTCCCCCCCACCCCCCCCCCCCAAAAAAAGGAGGGTTCCGAATAACTAGGGTCCGAATAAACGGCCCCGGCCCCGAAAAAAGTTTTACTGTATGCAGCACGGGGCGCAGAAGGTGGAATGAGGGTGGCGGCCGGGAAGGGTGGATGTGGTTGGAGGCCTGAGCATGGGAGGAGGTTTCCCTGTCTTCACTACACTGATCATAGTTACCTTCTTCAGACGGGAATATTAGACGTCTAATTTGCTATTGTTATCTCTCTCTCTCTCTCTCTTCTCCTCTCTCTCTCCTCATCTCTCTCTTCTCTTCTCCGCCTCTTTTTTTTTTTTTTTTTTTTTTTTTTTTTTTTTTTTTTTTTTTTTTTTATTTTTTTTTTTTTTTTTTTTTTTTTAAAACCTACTATAAGTCAAGCCCAAAGGAGCACTGTCGTGTGATACTTCTTAAGGGCAAATTTACACATCATATAAAGACCTCAAAACTAACATTATATGCTCTATGCTCACTCACGTGTTTTGTTGAGGCACTGTTGCTTGTCACTAGTGTCTAATTCACTTAACTGGATTCTTGGGAGCTGCTCGATGCCCTAACCTGAGGTATGTAAGTACTAGGGACAAGGGGGGTCCGCTGTTGGCTGAGGCTACCCAAAATACACCCCCATCACCACCCAGCCCCCGCGTGCATTCAGCCAATCAGCGACGTCCTTACATACTCGGGTAAGGCATCAGAGCACTCCAAAATCCAGTTAAGTGATAGACTTATGTGTCCACAGTATCAATAGCTCAGCGGGGTGGGTTCACATCTCCACCGCTTGGCCCCCAACTTTACACTTTGTGTGTTCATCTCCCTGATGTGAGGGACAGCGGCCGTGAAATGTTTCCCACATCCTGGCGACGCGGCCCACAGAGGTGCGCTGGTGCTGGCTGGCACGGAACGGCGGCACCCCACTGCCTCAACCACCGGGTAAGCACCGTTCTCGTGCTCCGCGGCGACTCTCGGAGGCTGTCGTAACCCAGCCAGGGTGGTGGGCCTCCCTGCGACTGTGCCTTGTGAATACACAAGCGCCGCGACATCCCTAGCGGTGTTTCCAGTGAGTCGAGAGGACTCACCGGCTCTAACAGGGCGGTGGGTCTCGGGTCTGCAGCATCCACCATTCGCCGGGCTGTTACGCTGCATGCTGTCCCGCCTCCGATGTGCGAGGCTGCGCGGACATCCAGAGAGGGGCGGCGTACTCTAAGTAAGGCCGTATCTGGGCCTTATAGAGCAAGAGCTTTTTCCCTCCCCTGTCTAGGAATCTGGCTGACCCTTGTCTCAGGTCAGAGACCCTGTGAAGGCCTTTTTTGCAATGTTGGTTTTTGTGTGGCCCAAAGTCAAACCTTAGGCTCCGGGTCCACACTCCACTCCAGACCCTTGACGCTTCCTGGAGTGGGAGAGGAACGCCACCAAACCGCAGCCTCCCTTCACTGCTGGCCCGCAGCGGGGGACCGAGAAACCACCATTGCCTGTGTCTTCTCCGGAGCAAAGTTCACCTGCCAACGTGGTTACCCCACTCCTGTATACCTCATCAGTGCAGTGCTGCTGATTTACCTCATCAGCAGCACGCCTACTGTGCATGTCGCAGGTAGGAGCAGGAGATAGTACATTCATCAGCGTAAGCCGAGACTGCTGGCAGCTCTGGAGAAGTATCGTCCAACACGGTAGATGTGCCACAGGACTGGCCCCAGCACAGAGCCCTGTGGGACTGATGCTTCCACTGGCAGAGACTCAGGAGGCCTGCCCTTAACGACGACCTGGAGGGTTCTTCCCTGCAGGTAGTCCCCCAGGAGCAGCAGGAGTCACCCTGATGCCTTTTGCTCGGAGTTTTTTCAAGAAGGCCTCCGTGCCACCACCCTGTCAAGCAACCGCTATGTCAAGGGCCACCAACGACAGTGTCCTGGCCGTCACCAGGGCGGTCATGCCAGTTTCCAGGGTTAGAAGCATCAGCAGTCAGATGTGGACCGTCCCAGGTTCTGAACCCAAACTGTTGGTGTCCGAGAGAGTGTTTGTCGCTGAGGTGACGACAGATTATACATCTGCCACGATCCTCTCGAACCCCTTTCCCCAACACACAACAGCAAGGAGAATGGGCCTGTAGTTTTCTTTGGGTCAATCTGGAACCCTCTTGTGAACAGGACCACTCGGCCCCTCCTTCCACGCTGAATGCCAGATGTGTTTCCTGCAGGCAGGCAGCGAGACTGTGGCGAGAGGGACAAGAACAAGCTCCCCTGGGCGCACTGTTTTAACAAGTGCGTGGCCTGACGTCATCAGGGCCTGTGGCTTTTTTTGGGCGTCGAGACCCTTCGCAAGATGTGCTCGACCCGCGCCTGCGTCAACCTCCACCTTGTGGACTGTCTCTTCACACTAGCTGCTCCAGACGAGCGGGGGCTGCCGGGGGCCTCCACCTTCATCTTTGCAGAGAAAGAGATTAGCCAGCAGCTGAGGCTTCTCCTTCCTGCTCAGCCGCTGTTCGGCGTCC
>JACEEZ010009947.1:0-17500 GCA_016584305.1 Chionoecetes opilio | reverse complement strand
ATCATAGGACATCACCAGGGCTCATAGTGTTCCCCAAGGGATCCTCACAGCCCTCAACACCACCAAGACACCACCACAACACCAGTAGGCCTCACACTACCTGTCACTGTCGGGCGCTGTTTACAAAGCTTGCCACCCAACATGGCCGCCGCGCTCCAGACTAACCGGATCTGTGACCTCATGACAATACTATCTAGTGCAAGTTTGTGGACATGTTTGCATTGGGGGAAGTATTTACCCAAACGCAAATCCGCAAACATTGACACTTTGACGATGTCCGCACATCTGCACACGAATTTCGACTTGCGGAAGTGTCCACCTCTGTGTGTGTGTGTGTGGGTGGGTGGGTGGATGGGTGTCTGTGTGTGTGTGTGTGTCTGTGTGTGTGTGTGTCTGTGTGTGTGTGTGTGTGTGTGTCTGTGTGTGTGTGTGTGTGTGGGTGTGTGGGTGTGTGTGTGTGTCTGTGGTGTGTGTGTGTGTGTGTGTGTGTGTGTGTGTGTGTGTGGCTGTGTGTGTGTGTGTGGTGTGTGGGTGTGTGGGTGTGTGTGTGTGGGTGTCTGTGTGTGTGTGTGGGTGTCTGTGTATGTGTAAGTAAGTAAGTTTTATTGCCATAGCAAGTATATACATATGAGGGCCTCCGCATTGCAAGGGGGTTAAGCGCCACAAATAGAATGTTACAGGAGGAGCGGTCAAAGGTCAACAAAGTGGTGGCAACTGTAACTTTGTTTCTAGTGGACGTGCAGTGCTCATTTTGGTATCAAAATGTAGCTCGTCACTTGACGATTATGAATTTCATGAAAAATATTGGAAATGTTGAAAAATAATCTATAATAATATACTCGATATTATGTTTATTACAGTTGCATAATGTTCACTTTTGTTGAACTCTGAATGCTTCTCCTGTCACATATTATAACATTAATACCAATATTAATAGTGGTACTAATAGTAGAACATTAATGACGGTGAGCAAAACAGCATAATAATAATACAGTAATAATAATAATAATAATACAGTAATAATAATAATAATTGCAATATAGCCACTTTTTCATACTTTTCTGTGATCCAGAAGGACCAGCAACACACTCATCATGATAATTAATACTTACCTGTAATGAACATGAAAACACTACTTATCACTAACAATAACTGACCTGATTGCAAAGATATGGCAATGAGTATATTATCGCCATTATAAGATTGTGGCTCAAAAAGTACAAAGTCTTTTGATTTGAGCAAACTTGTTGCTACAACGGCCTTATATGAACATAATTACAGCTGGAAAACAAATGTCACTTGGCACACCTCTGTAGAACCATGACAGGCAGTGTAGAGCCATGACAGGCAGTGTAGAACCATGACAGGCAGTGTAGAGCCATGACAGGCAGTGTAGAGCCATGACAGGCAGTGTAGAGCCATGACAGGCAGTGTAGAACCATGACAGGCAGTGTAGAGCCATGACAGGCAGTGTAGAGCCATGACAGGCAGTGTAGAACCATGACAGGCAGTGTAGAGCCATGACAGGCAGTGTAGAGCCATGACAGGCAGTGTAGAGCCATGACAGGCAGTGTAGAACCATGACAGGCAGTGTAGAGCCATGACAGGCAGTGTAGAGCCATGACAGGCAGTGTAGAACCATGACAGGCAGTGTAGAACCATGACAGGCAGTGTAGAGCCATGACAGGCAGTGCTAACATGCAGGCACCCTGACAGGTGTTACAGCATTTGGTGGGATTGTTTGCCAGTAGGTGGACTGTTCAATAGGCGATAACCATATGACAGCTGCTAAAGCCACACTGCTCCCCGGGCACCCTGTGGTCCTCAATGCCACGGCTTTCCCAGGGTGCCAATGTGTCCTTACCATCCTGAGTGTAGCGACAGCCCCTCTACCTCACGGACACACTCTCTCTCTCTCTCTCTCTCTCTCTCTCTCTCTCTCTCTCTCTCTCTCTCTCTTCTCTCTCTCCTCTCTCTCTTCTCTCTCTCCTCTCTCTCTCTCTCTCTCTCTCTCTCTCTCCTCTCTCTCTCTCTCTCTCTCTCTCTCTAGTGGCTAAACATGGGGCTTCACCTGACGGACTGACAGATTTAACATACAGATTTAGACCTATCCAAGTTGTCTCTCTCTCTCTCTCTCTCTCTCTCTCTCTCTCTCTCTCTCTCTCTCTCTCCTCTCTCTCTCTCTCTCTCCTCTCTCTCCTCTCTCTCTCTCCTCTCTCTCTCTCTCTCTCTCTCTCTCTCTCTCTCTCTCTCTCTCTCCTCTCTCTCTCTATTATTATTATTATTATTATTATTATTATTATTATTATTATTATTATTATTATTATTTCTCGTGTTGCAGCGAAGTTCAAGATCGCGTCATGCTAACAGGGCGCCACATGGTCCGTGACGTGTCTTGTAAGAACTGTAGCGCCAAGCTGGGATGGATCTACGAATTTGCTACAGAGGAGAACCAAAGGTGAGTAGTAGTGGTAGTTATAGTGGTGCTGGGTCTTGGGGTAGAAGTTGTGGTTGGATGGGTGTCGTGTTGGGTCTCGTTTTGAAGAGGAGGAGGAGAGGAATGGTGTGGTGGTAGCAGAGCTCGGCGCAGCACAAACAAAAGCTCAATTTGCGCTCCATATAAAATATTTGCGCTTTTGTAGTTTGCGCTCTCGATATTTTATAAGTCCGCAAATGCGCAAACTTAGCAGAAAAACTTTGCCGAGAAACTGAATTGACGTAAAATCAAAAAATTTAAAGATACGTCAAATATAGCCTTTCTATAACGTCCAGGATAGCGTGCCTCTGTCACCTGCCATGTTTCCCACGGAGCACAGGCAGATCTGGGTGGCCCTGTTCATCAGGTACAACACTCCAGTGCCTCCTCAGCGGCGGTGGAGCGGCTGTCAGCATGGGCTCAGACGTCATGAGGCCCAAGGGATGGAGTCTGACGGCCAAGAACTTGGAGAAGCTGGTGTTCCTCAAGGGTAACATGAACCTCCTCAAGGGTCGGTGGGAGCTGGAGGACAGTGACGAGGAGGGCTAATAGTAGTATTATGTATGTACTTTCATTTTTCAACTATTTTGTTTTATTTTGACAGTATTATCTTATTTTTTAAATAAACTTGTGTTCCATAAATGCTTCCAATACTGTAAACATTCAATCTTTTAGTCATTTAGACACTTTATAGTAATTTAACATAGAAGTTTTCAGTTTGCAGACTAAGATATGAGGTTTGCGCTTTAAATTTTTTTATTTGCGGCCTTTTTTCGAGAATTTTGCACTTTTGCGCTTTGCAGACTCAATCGCGAAAATTTACGCTTTGTGGACAAAGGAAAAAAAATTGCGCGCCCAGCTCTGGGTAGTAGTAGTAGTAGTAGTAGTAGTAGTAATAGTAGTAGTAGTAGTAGTAGTAGTAGTGGTAGTAGTAGTAGTAGTAGTAGTAGTAGTAGTAGTAGTAGTTGGATGTGTGTCGTGTTGGATCTCGTTTTGAAGAGGAGCATGAAAGGAATGGTGTGGTAGTAGTAGTAGTGGTGGTAGTAGTAGTAGTAGTAGTAGTAGTAGTAGTAGTAGTAGTTGGATGTGTGTCGTGTTGGGTCACGTTTTGAAGAGGAGGATGAAAGGAATGGTGTGGTAGTAGTAGTGGTAGTAGTAGTAGTAGTAGTAGTAGTAGTAGTAGTAGTAGTTTGTTTTCTACTTTACCTACTATATTTGATTTTGTTTTTTTTCTCTCTCTCTCTCTCTCTCTCTCTCTCTCTCTTCTCTCTCTCTCTCTCTCTCTCTCTCTCTCTCTCTCTCTCTCTCTCTCTCTCTCTCTCTCTCTCTCTCTCTCTCTTCTCTAAATAATAATAATAATAACAATAATAATAATAATAATAATAATAATAACAATAACAATAATAATAATAATAATAATAATATTCTTTACAGGTACAAGGAAGGAAGGGTCATACTAGAGCGAGCCTTAGTTACGGAATCAGACGGTTTTGAAGAACATTTGAGTGATGATTAGAGCTATCTCTAACTCTAACTTGCATTTCTATTTTCTCTTTTTTTAACTAGTTTTTTTTTTTTTTTGTGTGTGTGTGTGTGTGGGTTGTTGTGTTTGTGTGTGTGTGTGTTGTGTCTGTGTGTGTGTGTGTGTGTTTTGTGTGTGTCTTTGTGTGTGTCTGGTGTGTGTGTGTGTGTGTGTGTGGTGTGTTTTGTGTGTGTGTGTGTGTGTTGTGCTGTTGTGGTGTTTGTGTTGTGTGTGTGGTGTGTGTTGGATGGTGTGGGGTGTGTGGGGTTGTTGTGGTGGGTGTGGTGTGTGTGTTGTCTGTTGTGTGTGTGTGTGTGTGTGGTGTCTGTGTTGTGTGTGTGTCGTCTGTGGGGTGTGTGTGGGGGTCTTGTGTCTGTGGGGTGTTTGTGCTGTGTGTGTGTGTGGGGGTGCTTGTGTCTGTGTGTGTGTGGGGTGTGTGTGTGTGGGTGTGCTTTTGGTGTGGTGTGTGTGTGTGTGTGGTTGTTGTGTGTGTGTGTGTTGTGTGTGTGTTTTGTGTTGTGTGGGGGGTGTGTGGTGTGTGGGGTGTGTGTTGTGTGTGAGTGTGGTGTGTGTGTGTGGATGTGGTGTGGGTGGGTGTGGGGGTGTGTGATGTGTGTGTGTGGTGTGGGGCCTTTTTTGTTGGGGGTGTGTGGTGTATGTGAGTGTTGGGGGAATCGGTGTGTGTTGGGGTGTGTGGTGGGGAGCCTGGCCTGTGTGTGTGTGTGTGAGTGGGGGCTGNATTTACCTTTGAGTAAAGATTTCTATAGGAAATTCCATTCAAATCTAAGGAAATCCTAAGGAATTATTTTTTTTTTCGGACATGTTAAAATTTGTGTGTATGTATTTAAATGTATTTACAAATGTATTTAATACAATTGATGTATTTAGTATTTAGTATTTAAATACATTCGTAAAATGTATTAGTATTTAGTATTTAAATACATTTCTCCCATGTATTTAGTATTTAGTATTTAAATACATTCAATGTATTTAGTGCCCAGCTCTGAAGGTAGTGAATGGCAAGAGAATGGAAACCACGAGAGTGGTGGCTCAGAGAGGGAGACCAGGCAGTGGTCCTTCCTGGTGGGGTTCATACTAGATTGTATTTTACAGGGCCTGAGCTACACTGGTATGGCCCCGTCTCCATAGCAACATTTTTTTATCCTTCCTCCTTAGTGTTTAGTGTTGGGGGAAGCCACCACCCTGGGAGGCGGGTCACAAACCCCCGGCTAATACCCATTCACATAATCCCCAAGAGGGGTAAGGGCAGTGGTTCCAAGGTGTATACCCATGCCCGTGGCACCCTGAGGCCGTTAGGACTGGACCCGAAGCCAGCCTCATATCCATCAGCACGCTCTCACACCTTAGGGAGAGAGGGGGATAGGAGGAGGTATAAAAGGAGAGATAGAGGGAAGAGAGGAAAGAGGAGGAAGACAGGAAAGGCCAGACCAAAATTAGTCAGGACCGGGACAGGGGCGGCCCGAAGTCAAGGGAGCAACCAGGGAGGTCGTCCCCCAGGCGTCGGGGCCCCAATTCCCGGGCCCGAAGCCCCCCCACCGATGACAGCGGGCCTGGGAACGGGGGGAATTTAATTGGCGAGTGGTTATCCCACTGCTTAAACCCCTTGAGGCCCAGAACGTTATTTCCATTGTAATTTTGTACCATTAGACAATTTTAATGAATATAAGCAATATTTTATAGATATGGACCTATTTAGTATCCTTATGTACTAGCTAATTTGGTATATTAAATATTTTCGTAATTTTTATGGCTAACACAACGGACAATTATATATAGCAAAAAGGAAAGATCTGGGCGTAAAAGGGTTAAGTTACCAATGAAACACCGCGATTTATTGCTTTACAATGATGTTGGTTTTTCCTGCTGCCACCACTCCAAGGATAAGGGCCGGGGAACCTTCAGACTACACTAGAAATAAAACTTAGGTTTCTCCTTTTGATAACAAATTTATTTCCAGCCGAGATTTAGGCACTAGATTGATTCAAACATGTTACTCCCCTCAACCACCTCCCGGCCAACCTTACCTTCTTACACCACCACTTGAACAACAATCAGAAATTTAAAAAAATTATTGTGGGAGAATTAATAGGAGATAATAATTCAATAATTTCCAAGAAAACTCTCGGGAATTTCCTAACACAATTAATCACCAGATATACCAACAATGTCGTCTCACATTATATACATAACACTATACGGTTATACAGGTTGAAGTTCCCAAACTCGGCATCCCAAGACTCGGCAACACCCAAAACTCGGCTATGGTTCCGGATTTTCCAAAACACGGCAGAACACCCAAAACCCGGCGCGTAGTTGCCGGTCGGCCGCTAGGTGCCACCACACTAGGCCGCTTGGTTTCTCCCGCCGATTTGTTTTGTGTTATTTTTCAGTGGTTTTAGGAACTGTAGAGTTGTGTACACTGTTATTTTGTGTACTTCTACAGGTCTGTTATTGGTATTAGGGCTCCCAAACGTCAGGAATTTTGTTCATGTGATTTTCATGCTTTTTTTCCCTTAATATATCTACGTTCTAAAAGTCGGAAAATTCCATTACTCGGCCCCGGCGTGGTCCCGAGGTTGCCGAGTTGGAACTTCAACCTGTAGGAGAGTACTCTCTGCACTGGGTTAAAAATACGGTGATGGGTGAACAGAGTTATTACTGTGTTTCTATTGTACACCCAGGAAAATAGTGAAGTTGTTGAGTCGTCAAACCGAGTCACTCTGGTCCCTACTGGTAGAATTGGCTCCTGAGGCTCTCACATGGCTATAGCACACAAGAACAGCGAGGTGTGTGGAGGAGGAGACAGCTGAACAAGAGGGAGCCAGTGACACAGCCGTTCTTTTTATTTCTTTAAAAACATCAGCCTAGGCGGAGGCTATTTATTAAGCCAACTTGAGTTTGAGTATATAATTATATAATTTGCTTAACTTGAATCTATTATTTCTGCATTTTCTATTGAAATTTCACTTAACAACAACAAAACTTCACATTCATACAAATTCAGACACGCAGCAAACAAACAGGGACGCCTGGACCCTAAACACCATGAGTGAGTAGTCAGGGAGGGATGAGGGAGGGAACTGCCTCATACATACAGCAGGGGAAGGTACGTGCAAATACGTACTCACAACCATGGTGAAGTACTTAAATAGTCTCGCCTCAAGTAAATGCGAGAAGTCTTTAAAAGTTTCAACCAGAATAATAGGTGTCATTTATGCAAAAAATATAGGGCAAACAGCTCTCCTACCAAAGTATTTCTAATTTTAGGCAGTACATACAGAGTCATGAGTCAGAAAAATATAATAAAAAGTTATAAAATTTCTGAAATTGATTGTTTGATTACTTCCTCTTCCTCTTCCTCTTCCTCTTTTACATAGTAGCAACTCTGAGGATCCTGCAACAATAAAAGGACTCTTTAGTTGTGATCAGGGTTAGCATGATTAAAATCAAATTATATTAATCAAGTGATTATAATCAATTATAATCACAGAAAAAAATCAATGATTATAATTATAATCAACTTTTTATATTTTAAATACAATAATGATTTGTAATATAATATAGTATAATAATGATAATATAATAATATATTCAATTATATAATTATAATAATAATATAATATAATAATATATTAATAATAATATGCATAGCCTACTACCTATCTCCATTACCTAAAAACTTCAGACCTAAACAGTCCCAGCACACTGGAGGTTTCAGTACTTATTCCTGGCTATTCAGATATGACGTGTACTGAACCTGTCCCAGAGCATCTCACTCAGTGGGAGTGTCAGCTTGATATATGTAATGTTTGAATATACTTCTTGTCATTCATTAAATCTATAGATATCTCTTGGTAAAAAAAAAATTGTACCCAGCCTGCATTATTCGTCATTACCTCACTAAATATAGTGTATTGATAACTTGTTACTGTGGTTATACTTATACAGTACATCTGTTAATTCTAACATAAGTTTTAGGTCCTCTCTAGAGCTAGTGCACTAGCTAGCGAGAGAGGATAGATCGCGACCCCAGGGGAATCCCGGGTAATAGGCAACCTTATCCCACATCTGGGTAATAACTTAATTAACCAGGCTGTACTACAATTTGAAAGAATTACACTATGGAGAAAAACACGTCTGGCAGTCCCGTGCCATCCCCGCGATGGTATAAAACCATACTGCTGGTCTGTCATTATGCCTTCATTTTCTAAGTATTCCGTCCATGGCTTCTTTATTATTTTCTCACATATCTTGCATACTGTGCTAGTTAATGACACTGGTCTAAATTTAATGGTTCATCCTTCTTCCCATTTTTATATATGTATGTATGGTATTTCCCTCACTCCTTCCAGTTCTCTCCAGGGCCCCGAACCATTAGAGTGTGATGCGAGCAGGGGTGGATGCCCCTCCCCTCGCTTCGTTACAATATATATATGAAAGTAAATATGAAAGGAAAAATAATTGCATTGCTAAATATATAAATTAATTTCCTCAAACTAAATGTGACATCGTGCCATCTGAGGAGCCACGTAAAGGCTACAATTGAAGTTTTCTCATGTAAGCAAGATATACACCTAAATTTTTTTACCAAAATTTTTTGGGGACAAAAAAAATCAAGAAAAAATGCAAGGCCCTGACATGGCCCTCTATCTGAATCCTAAGTCAAACAGTGTACGGGCTGAGATATTTCAACTATATATTAAGTTTAGAAGGCTACTTTTTGATCCCTCAACCGAAGAATTCTAAAATTAGAAAAATAGGTGGCACCGAGGATTTTGGACTAGAGATTGTGGACCAGTACGTTAAAGCATCAGTGCCTTGACTTATTTTCTAATACTACTTACTTTTTTCTTAAGGTCTGAACTCGTCGCCTCTCTTCATTCAGTACATCAATTTCAATGACCCGCTGGATGCTCGGCCTGCAAGTACAGGTGCCATCCACCAGGTGCATCCAATGGATCCTTGAAGCATTGATCGGACCCATGGTCACAATTTTACTCATCTGAAAGAGCGCCTATTTTAGTCAATCACTATCACTATCTTGGGAAAAACAACATTAAGGGACCGCCCCCCCCTAAATCTTGTTTACCGATGGATTTGCTGTAAATTGACGAGTATTTAGGGCTAAGTATGGACTTCAAAAAAATAAGTTTCATTTAGATCTGGCCAAAAGTTTTTTGCAAAATAAAAAAAATGTAAAAAAAAGAGGAAAATTAGGCTGATTTGAATTTCTTTCGACTCGTAGGATTATTGGTAGATTTCTTTTTTTTTATAACCATTAACTCTTTTACTTATGACCAAAGATAATTGGTGTGGTTTTTTTTTATCCTTCTTTATCACCAAGAAATAAAAATTTGGAAATATTTTTGAAAAATTTCCCCAAAAAAAAACTGTTCGAAACCCCTAGGTGCCCCCCACTCCCAAAAAAAACTCCACCATGGTTTTCTTCATTTGTTATCCAGCTATCCATTGATGCCTCAAAGTAAAGATGGGATAAAAAAACTGATGAAGTGTAAATTTATGGTACTTCTTAGAAACATAACATTTTTTTTTTATATTCTAATTCCATAAAATTTGAAAGGTTGTCGGCCATTTCTTGGGGGCTAAAAAGCAGTAAATTGTATTTATCGGCAAAAAAAAAGTAACACACAGGGCCGACTCGGGTGTACGGGGGGAGGGGGGGGAGTTGCCTTGTGGGATTTGATGGCCACAATCGTGTGCTCCCCTACCTAAGACCTTTCCCAGGGAATAACGTTGACAGGGTTTGGGCCGTTGACCTGTTCTCAGCGATTTTACCTCTATATGTAGTTTCTACGGCCCCGGGGACATCAGAAATCGTCGAACCTCGGAGTGGGCCTCGGTTCCCCAAACAACCTGTTTTAAAGTTCGTGTGTTTGTTCAATTTGCCAAGCCACGCTATCCGAGCCAAACAAAGGCCGGGATATATTATGTGTTTTTAAAGAAAAGAAATAATAACCTGGAAAGCTTTTATTCCAACTTTAAATATTGAAAAAAGGTAGTCTCTGAAATAAACATAAACGTGTACGCTAAAAAGTGATACAGGGTTAATCTTCGGAAAGCGCCGAAAATTCACACAAAAACAAGGGACAAAGGAAGGAGAGTATAAAGAAAAACTTCATTTCAGAAACGAGCCTAAATTTTTTTGTTTTTTACAATGTTATAAAAACTAGAGAGTTTTTCTATTGGTTCAATTTTACTTGAGGACTAAAAAGCAAAATGTTTTTATGTCAGGTAAGGCACCCACTTTGTCGGGGGGGGGGGAGATTCACCCCTTATAATTTTGGGAAAAATATAACAAGGCCATGAATTAATGGACTATGGGAAAAACGTTTAGGTAAAAGGAGAAAAATTGGGTTGAAGTCTTTTAAAAAGCGGAATATTAAAAACTGGGGGGGGTTTCAAATGAGCAAGTGTTGTGTTAAATGTTTTATAAAACAGTGNGGGAAAATGAGGGTAGGAGAGAGAGAGAGGGGATGAGAGAGAGAGAGAGAGAGAGAGAGAGAGAGAGAGAGAGAGAGCGAGAGAGAGAGAGAGGAGATGAGAGACGAGAGAGATGAGAGAGAGAGAGAGGAGAGGAGAGGGGTGAGACGAGACGAGACGAGACGAGACGAGACGAGACGAGACGAGACGAGACGAGACGAGACGAGACGAGACGAGACGAGACGAGACGAGACGAGACGGCGAGGGCGAGAGAGAGAGAGGGGCAGGTGTGGGAAAGCTTATGCCAAATTGGTTACACCGGAGAGCGCCGCCAAAGGGCATCGCCGAAAGGCATCGTCAAAGGGCACCATCGAAGGGCATCGCCAAAGGACGCCACCAAAAGGCATCACCGTGAAGAGCCAGTGTGGTGGTGGTGGCGGCGTCTGACCATCTGCCTGACGAAAGCAGATGTTTGGCGGGTAGTGATGGTGGTGGTGGTGGTGAGGATATAGGGGGTATGGGGGGAGCGAGAGAGAGAGAGAGAGAGAGAGAAAGAGAAAGAGAGAGAGAGAGAGAGAGAGAGAGAGAGAGAGAGAGAGAGAGAGAGAGAGAGAGAGAGAGAGAGAGAGAGAGAGAGAGAGAGAGAGAGAGAGAGAGAGAGAGAGAGAGAGAGAGAGAGAGAGAGAGAGATTATTTTCGATCGATGCCGCGGTTGCCATCGTGGGTCTTATTGCCTCACATTACGTATGGTCTATACTAATACTAATAATAATACTAATAATACTAATACTAATAATAATAATAATTGTACCTTGTTAACATAAGAACATAAATAAGGAAGCTACAAGTCGAGCGAAAAAAATGATTAGCATTGGTTACGGATTAATAAAGAATAAAAATTGAAAGTCGTTTTAATGAAAAATTATATATATATTGGTGTTTTTTCAGTCACATAAATTATAAATATTAATAATAATAATAAAAATCCATATCATCTGTCGTACAAGTACCCACTATATAGCGTCTATAATAATAATAATAATAGTAATAATAATAATAATAATAGTCTATGTCCGAATACACCTGCTAGACGGTCGCGTGCAAGCTCCCATGCAAGGACGCGCGCCTCAGGAAGAACGTGCGCAGCCTGGGACGTTTGCGCTGCATTGTGCAACGCCTCGTGTAAAAGGTCCCATTGAACGTTAAAAAACACCGCGCATGCGCATACGGGAACGCCCGTGTGACGGCGGTGTAGCGGTCTGGGAGGTTTGGTTATCCAGAAGGTTGTGTTTTCGGATGCCATGTAGGGCGCCAGAGGTACGATGATTACTTTTCATTCATCCCCGCCGCGCGGAGAGGCAACAGCTGCTCCGGCTCCTGCCTCACCCCAGCCAACCCCACGGCCGGAGATTTCCGGGGCGGAGTAATTCGCCGTAGGATACTCTGGGTGGATTTAACCACTCATCTTAATAAATTTATACATTTTTTCTCATCTTCACTGCCCTTTTTTAAAGATATCTTTTGCGTCTTATTACCCAGTAATGTGAATATATATAAGCCACACTCGATGAGAGACGAATCTTCTTGTAATCAAGGAAGCGTAGCTTTGCTTGTTACTCAATCACGGGAAGCGAGACCATAGCTGAGGCAGCGCGGCCTCTCTAAACTGCCTGTTGTTCTTCGTCAGGTGGCAGCCTGTCCCTCCACAATATCGGTGTAATGCATCTCACCATGTAGCGACATGATTTGTTTCCGTCGGGAAGCAGCCTAGCTGCCATTCCTCAGTCAAGAGGCGCTCGGCATATCTCACCATGTAGCGACCCTTTTTGTTCTCATTATTTATACATTATTTCTCACCTTCACTGTCTTTTTACGTATATCTTTTGCGTCTCGTTACACATAATGTGAATTAATATCAGCGCACTCGATGAGATACAATTACTGTACGAATCCTATAGTTGTAAAAAAAGGTAGCGTAGCTTTGCTGTTAAAATTTGGCCTTCCTTGCCCTCCCTAGTACAGTAGCTATGGGTGGCAGGGCATGACAGGTTCTGGCTTTCCGGTTTTTTCCCCTTACTGAATGAATTTTTTTAATTTTCCAGTGATTGCATTTTTTTATATATTTGCTTCCTCTTATCTGAGAAATTTTTGTATTGAAGTCGTCATCGGTATGCTGGTATTTCATAGTAGCCTACTATTTAGCCTATAATTAACTTGAGCTTATCTAGAATGGAAATTCTTTCCCTTCACACAAAATGCACCATGCATATATGGTGAGCACTAGTTGGTGGGAAGTAAAAAAAATCTGCTCTAGCTAACTCTTATTGTCATTTTAAAATTTTAGTCTAGACTAGGGTAGCCCGTTCCTATATGCCCTATAGTGAACCTGGAACTGTTGAGTAGTAAGGTTTATGCTTGAAATGTAATGTACACATCCTAAGGAGGGCAGAAACTGCCGGATGCTAATTTGCATTTGTTGAGCAATTTGCATAATTGACCCTAATTAGCATATTGTATTATCTTCCTTATTAAGCCGCCTATAGATTTTTTAAAAATTTGACGCATAGAAGAGTGATATGTTGAGGTGATTAATGTAATCATTACTGAATATATAAAAGCACACTCGATGAGAGACGAATCTTCTTATTATATTGTATTGATGCATGATGGAAGAGCTCTCCCACGAGAGAGATGTCAGATATGAAGAATGAAGTAAGATGAGAGACAGGAGGAGTGTGGATAGACTGATGGAGTAGCTCCTGTGGTAGTGTGCTGAGTGGAGGAATGACAGTCGTATGGCTGAAAGTGTAAAAATAATTCTTGGAGGGCGCGCATGATAGGATTATCCTGTAGTCATTGCCTGTAATTCACTTTATTTTTTCAGGTATCCAATCCATCCGTCCCTTATTGCTTTCTAACATAAATTTTCTACTAGACTGAGGCGGTGGAACTGGTCTATAAAAAAAACGGTCGGCTTTATTTCTCTCTTTAAATAGGGGAACGAAATTTACTCTTTTACACTAGAGGTACTTTATGCCTTACGTCAGTCAGTAAGCATGTAAGTAGATTGTTTTAGTTTTCCAACAATTGTCCCCCATATTCCTTAAAAATCCAAATGAAAACAGACATCTGGGCATGGGATTTTTCCCTACATTTTGAATTAATTTCCAACAGTTTAATTAAGAACCTCCTACAAAAAACTTGTATATCTCTCAGCACTGTACCCTTTTTTCACACCCTCTCTTACCTCGAATTAATCTCCATCGAAAAGTGCATATGACCTCCGATGTCTGGCACATTTTCCCTTTTTTAGCATTAAATTAATTTTCCCATCGTAAAGACCTCTTGGGTGCATGTGATACTATAATACCTCTTGTAGCATACAGGGCCCTGAGCTATTCTCGGGGGTCGTGGTGTATATGATTGATCAATTTATTCTTAAATTAAATGCACACTTTGCCACTATCACTTCTAGTCCTTTTCCAGGCATCTAAGTTTCTATTGGGAAAGCTGTACTTGTGTTTACTCCTACCGTAGATAACACTAAAGTCGCCAGGACAGTTTTTTTCTATGTACAGACGTGTAGTGGCTTTAAATACTTACATTTCTACATCCATGATTTCAGGCAAGTTAGAAGGGGCTATCTGGAGAGTCTGTCATTTTGTGTCTGCATCGGGTTGTCATAAGAGATATGGCTATAAATGATCAAATTACAAAAATATCAACAGAGTAGCGACCAACAATAAGGTTGCCATCTAGGGTTTAGTATTTACTGAGTGTCCTCCCGACGTCGTCGTCGCGCGAAAAAAAAAAAGTTGCAAAATTTGAAACCGTATATACATACAGATACAAAGCTAAAACCGCTGAAACAGGGTAGATTATACAGTCATGATATAAACTACTGTGTATTATCTTCAGTGGCACATACAAATTAGTAGCGATGCTATAATTCGTAATATTTGGCGGCTAGCGACTATACTGCTATCTACGGTACATGTTTCTTTTCTCAACTTTCCTTGTGTCCCTTCAAATATCCCGACTTTTTTTCTTTTTACTAGCAGGTTATTTCTGTCACTTCTTCCAAGCCATTATCTGTTAATACATATCTTGTTGTTAGGGTTTTTCCCCTCCCATTGTTCTTTTCCAAAGGTTTGGGAGTTGCCTTTCCTCCTAGGTTTTAAAAATTTCAAATAAAACACAAACTTATTGCTAACCTTGTATTTTTTTCCTTTTTTTTTTTTTCATTCTAATTTGATGGGAAACCACAAATTTATTTAAACTTCATAGTTTTAGTACCGAGTAGTTGGGAGAGCTGCCGCTTGTTATCTTTGTTCTTCATGATGGGTGCGTGTCCAGGTAAAGGTGAGGTCAAAGTCAACTGGTATGCAATTGATCCCTTCCCCCGGTTCTTCTGTGCCTCTCATGATCCTTTGCACTGATACCCCTCATACCGATCAAAAAGGACATCTCTAAATTTGTAGTTGACCAGACGATTCATTATTGACTCAAGTCAGACCATTTCCACGACAACTCCATTGTGCACAGTGCTAATTGTTGATTTAAAGAACAAATATGTTGATTTAGAAAATTAAAATTTTAAAACAGATTTTGCTCTGATTTAGAAAATATGCTATGTCAAATAGGGGAAAATATTCGTAATTTCGTGACATACCTAATCAATATGCTAATTAGACAATTTATGGACAAAATAAAAATATACAAAATAGCATCTTGCAGTTTTACTCATTAGAAAATTAAAACTTAGGTCTAAACACCCATAGGAATTCTATAGGCGGCTTAATAAAGGGAAAATAATACGAATGTTTCTAAATTGGGTCAATTATGCGAATTGGGTCAACAAATGCAAATTAGCATCCGGGAGTTTCTGCATCCTTAGGATGTGTACATTACATTTCAAGCATAAAACCTTACTGTACTCAACAGTTCACTATAGGGCATATAGGAACGGCTACCGTAGTCTAGACTAAATTTAAAGTGATAAGAGTCAGCTAGAGCAGATTTTTTACTTCCACCAACTAGCTGCTCACCAAAATTTTGTATGGTGCATTTTGTGTGAGAATGAATTTCCATTTTAGATAAGCTCAAGTTAATTATAGGCTATATAGTAGGCTACTATGAAATACCAGCTATGCCGATGACGACTTGAATACGAAGATTTTCCCCAGATAAAAGGGAAATAATATATAAAAAAATGCAAAACACTGAAAATTAAAACTTAATTCATTTAGAAAGGGAACAAAAGGAAAGCCAACCTGTCCCTGCCCTGCTACCTATAGCTACATGTACTAGGGAGACAAGGGAAAGGCCAAATGTTAACAGCAAAGCTACGCTACCTTTATTTACAACTATAGGATTCGTAGGGGTACAGTAATTAAGTATCTCATCGAGTGGGGCTTATATCAATTCACATTACTGTGTAACGAGATGCAAAGATATACGTAAAAAGACAGTGAAGGTTAGAAATAATGTATAAATAATGAGAACAAAATGAGGTCGCTACATGGTGAGATATGCCGGCTGCCTCTTGACTGAGGAATGGCAGCTAGGCTGCTTCCTGACGGAGACAAATCATGTCGCTACAGGTGAGATGCATTACACCGATATTGTTGGAGGACAGGCTGCCACCTGACGAAGAACAACAGGCAGTTGAGAGAGGCCGCTGCCTCAGCTGGTCTCGCTTCCCCGTGACGAGGTGTGTCAGGCGGCCTCCTGACGGAGAAATAACATGCTGCCGTTACATGTTGAGATACCGCGCTGCCCGGTGACAGAGGGATGCAAGGCAAGGCCTCCTGACAGAACGCCACGCCCTGTATACATGCAACCGTAACAAGCAAAGCTACGCTTCCTTGATTTACAAGAAGATTCGTCTCTCATCGAGTGTGCTTATATATATTCACATTACTGGGTAATACGACGCAAAAGATATACTTAAGAAAGACAGTGAAGATGAGGAAAAATGTATAAATGATGAAGATGAGTGGGTAAATCCACCCAGAGTATCCTACGGCGAATTACTCCGCCACGGAAATCTCCGGCCGTGGGGTCGGCTGGGGTGAGGCAGGAGCCGGGAGCAAGCTGTTGCCTCTCCGCGCGGCGGGATGAAATGAAAAGTAATCATCGTACCTCTGGCGCCCTACATGGCATCCAAAAACACAACCTTCTGGATAACCAAACCTCCTGGACCGCTACAGCGGCCTGTGATGTCATTACGAGGGAAAGGTCGAGAGTCCTCAGGGATTTTTTCTCACATCTAGCGTGCGACCCGCCCCGACCCGACCCGACCCGACCCGACACCACCCGACCCGACCGACCGTCACGCTTTCAATATCTTGGGAATCTCGATTGACAAGCGGTCTTCGATTTGATTCAAATAAGGGCCTACCGACAAAAATTTCCTGGCTATGGGGTTTCGCTCGTCCTTCGCCGATTAACAGGTATTATATTCATTGTTTTGGTCGTACAAAAATATAACTACTTTGATCGCTTATAATAACCTCAAATTCTTGTTTCTGTTACTAAAAAAAATAGTAAATTTTTTTTTATTAATTTCTTCACTTATCAGTTAATATTGATTGAATGTAAAAAAAAAAAATATGCTAGTGCTTTTCAAGTCTCTTAAATTATATAATTATCAATACAACATTACAAAAATTATCGTGGATGGATGAAATATATTACAAAAAAATTTCGTATCTTTCAGAATCTTAACATTGCGCATCTTATAAAAAAAAATATATACGGCTGTAAATAAAAATAATGAAGCGGCTTATAGCTGCAATTTTGGTCGTAGAAAAATATGACTACTCTGATGATTTCGCTTATAATAACCTCAAATGTATTATATTCGTTGTTTTGGTTGTAGAAAAATATGACTACTCTGATGATTTCGCTTATTGCGAAACCTCAAATTCTTGTTTCTATTACTCAAAAGTATAGTAAAAAAAAAAAATATTATTAATTTCTTCACTTATCAGTTAATTGAATGTCGTTTTAATGATAAAAAATATAATATCTAGTGC
>JACEEZ010009946.1:0-11344 GCA_016584305.1 Chionoecetes opilio | reverse complement strand
CAGGGGCCCCAAAACCCCCCCCAAAAACAGCTTTTTTAAAGGGGGGAAAAAAAAAAACCCTTTTAGCCCCAAAAACGGGGGAGAAAAAAAGGGGGGGGGAAATTGGGGCCCTGTTTTGGGGGGGTTTCCTTTTAAAACCAAAAAAGGCCCCAGGGGGAAAGGGGGGGGAAAAAAAAAAAAAACGGGGGGGAAAGAAAACCCCCCCCTTTTTTGGGGGGGGAAGGGGGCCCCCCCGGGGGGGGGGGGGAATTTAGGGGGGGGTTACTTTTTTAAAACCGAAAAGGGGGGGTTCCCCCCTTCAGGCCCAAAAAGGGGGAGCCCCAAAAAGGGTAGCAAAGGGCAAAACCCCCTTGGGGGCACCGGTAGGGGAACTGTACTGTGGGAGCTTCATCATGCTACCAGGCACGATAAAGACCTTAGGAGAAAGGGTGTACTGTGCGGGGGAATCATGTTTCTGTAGTGTAGCCCATCATGCTACGGGGAGACAGATAAGGGGACCTTGGGCACCGGGTACAAATTTCGAATGATGTATTAATGTAGGGGCTCGGGATGAAAGGAGCCAGGTAGAGCCGGGAACGTGTGTAGTTGTTTAATGTGGAATTGCTTAGGTGACCTTATAAGCTCGGCAGGCACAGTAAGAGTTGAGCCGGAAGTCGGGGAAGCAAATAAAGATGGCCGTGTTAAAAAGCTACGGGGAGGCCCAGATAAGAGCCTTGGAGCACCGGGTGTACTAGTGCGGGAAGCATGTACTTTTAGGGGTAGCTCTCTCATGCTCGGCGAGGCACAATAAGAGCCCCCGGAGCACCGGTGTACTATGCGTGAATGCATTACTGTAGGTGTAGCCCCTCATCAATGCTACGGCGAGGCACAGAAGACCTTGGACACCGGTGTACTAGTGCGGGGAATGCAGTAACTTGGTGTAGCTCGCAGTCAATGCACGGCGAGGCACAGAAAAGAACCTTGGAGCACCGGTGTACTAGTGCGGGAATGCATGATATGTAGGTATAGCTCTATCAATGCTACGGCGAGCAGGGGAAAATAAGAGACCTTGGAGCACCGGTGTACTAGTGCGGTGAATGCATGTATACTGTAGGTTTGGCTCTCATCAATGCTACGGCGAGGCACAGATAAGAGACCTTGAGCACCGGTGTACTAGTGCGGGAATGCATGTAATGTAGGTGTAGCTTCATCAATGCTACGGCGAGGCAACAGATAAAACCTGGGACACCGGTGTACTAGTGCGGGGAAATTTTTGGGGGGTTCTCCATTCCGGGGGCACAAAAAAAAACCTTGGCACCGTTTACTAGTGGGGGAAGCATGTCTGTGGTTAGTCTCATCTGCTACGGCGGGCCCGATAAAACTTGGAGCCCGGTGACTAGTGCGGGGAAAGCTGTACTGTAGGTGTACTCTCCAAAAACTACGGGGAGGCACAAAAAGAGACCCTTTGGGCACCGGTGATAGTGGGGGAAAGGTACTGTAGGGGATCTCTCAATGTCCGGGGAAAAAAAAAAGGGGGGTTTTGGGGGTTATGTATGAGTTTAAAAAAGGGGGGCCCCGGGAAAAAAAAAAGGGGGGGGTGTACTAGTGCGGGAAAGGGAAGGGGTGCTTCATATGCACGGGGGGGGGCACAGATAAGAACCTTTGGGCACCGGGTTTAAGTGGGGGGAATGCATGTAGTAAAAGGGGTTTGCTCTCATCAATGTAACGGCAGAAAAAGGGGGGGCCTTGGCCCCGGGAAAATGGGGGATGATTATATGTAGGGGGCCCCAAACAAGGGGCCCCCACAGTGGGGGCAGGTGTCTATGCTGGGGCAGACGGGGTTTAAACCCCGGGACAGGGGCCTTGGAAAGTGGGACTAGTCGGGGGGAAGTAGGGTTTTCCCCCAGGCGGGAAAAAGGGGGGGGGAAAAAATTTTAGGCGGGGGGGGTGGGGTGGGGTTTGCCGGGCCCCCCCGGGGGGCCAAAAAAAAGGGGGGGCCGGAAAAGGCTTTGGGGGAATTTTGTAGGTGTACTTCATATGCTACGGCGGGCCAAAAGGACCTTGGAGCACCGGGTACAGTGCGGGGAATGCATTAACGGGGGAAAATGAGCGGGCCCCAAAAAAGACCTGGAGCACCGGTGTACTAGTGGGGGAATGCATGTACTGTAGGTGTAGCTCTCCTCAATGGCTAACCGGGGGGGGCCCGGGAGTGCACAGATTAAGAGGGGGGGGTGTGGACCGTGGGGATTTGTTTAGCACGGTGTACTTAGTGGGGGCGGGGGGAATCGCAATGTTACTGTAGGTTGTAGGGCTCTTTTCAATTCCAATGCTTACGGGGGCGAGGGGGCCCCCACAGGATAAAAGAGGGGGGACCTTGGAAAGGGGCCCAACCCGGGTGTTTACTAGTGCGGGGGAATGCATTGGTTACTGTAGGTGAAAGCTCTCATCAATTTGCGTTCGGGGCGAGGGCCACCAGATTAAGGGAGGGGACCTTGGCAGCAACGGTGTTTACTAGTGGCGGGGGGGAATGGGCAAATGTTTTTTACTGTGAGTGGTAAGGGGTCTATCAATTCAATGCTTACGGGCGAGTGGCAACAGAATTAAGGAGGGGGGGGACCTTGGGAGGCCACCGGCGTTGTACTGAGGTGCGGGAATGGCATTGGGTATTACTGGTAGTGGTGCTTGTAGGCTCTCAGTTTTCAATTGCTACGGCGAGGGCACAGGATAAAGAGGGACCTTGGAAGGCACAACCGGTTTGTACTAGTGCGTGGGGAATGGCATGTTACTTGTTAGGTTGTAGCCCTCTCCCATCAATGTTACGGGCCGAGGGGGCCAAAACAAGGATAAGAGGACCCTTGGAGCCAAGGGGGTTTGTACTAGTTGGCGTGGGGGGGAATGGGCATGTTACTGTAGGTGTAGCTCTCCTCAATGCTTACGGCCGAGAGGGGCAACAAGATAAAGGGGGTACCCTTGGAAACGCCACCGGTGTTACTAGTTGCGGGGTGAATTTGGGACCCATGTATTTTTAAACTGTAGGTGTAAAGCTTTTTTCATTTTCCAAATTGCTTCCGGGGGCGAGGACAAACATATAAGAGACCCCTTGGGGAGCCCCACCCCGGTGTACTAGTTTGCGTGGAATTGGCCATGTTACTGTAAGGTGTTAGCTTCTCAATTTTTCCAAATGCTACGGCGAGGGCCCCCACGATAAAAGGAGACCCTTGGGAAAGCACCGGTTTGTACTTAGTGCGGGGGAAAAATGCCTGTATTAGCCTGTAGGGGTTGTTTAAGGCTCTCATCAAATTTTTGGCTTTTACGGCCCAGAGGCAACAGATACAGGGGAGGGGACCTTGGGGGGAGGCACACCGGTGTTTACTAGTTTTGGCGGGGGATGCCATTTGTACTGTAGGGTGTAAGGCCTCTTCATTTTCAAATTGGCTTTTTTAGGGCGGGGACGGCCCCCAAACAATAAGAAGGGAAACCTTTGGGGCAGGCCACGCGGTTGTTTACTGAGTGCGGCGGACCCGAATGGCCAATGTACTTGGGTAGGGTTTGTAAGCTCTCATTCCAATTGCTTACGGCCGAGGGCCACAGATAAGGAGAACCGTGGAAGGCACCGGTGTTTTTTAACTAGGTGCGGGGAATGAGCATGGTCTTTACTTGGTAGGTGTTGTAAAAGGCTCTCATCCAATGCTACGGCGAGGGGGCCACAGATAAGAGAAACCCTTCGACAGCCCACCGGGTGTTTTTTACTTAGTTTGGCGGGGGGGGAAGGGGAATGCATTGTACTGTCGGTGGTTAAAAGCCCTGTCATCAATGCTTAACGGGTGCGAGTGCAACCAGATAAAGAGACCTTGGTGGTTAAGCCCCACCCGGTGTTTTGGTTGTTACTAGTGCGGTGGGAATGCCCATTTTTTGTACTGTTAGGTGTAGCTCTTCAAAAAAATTTCAATGGCTTACGGGGCGGAGGCAACAGATTAAGAGGGGGACCTGGGAGGCCCAAACCGGTTTTTGTTTAAACTTAGTGGCGGGGAATGGCCATGTATAAAAACTGTAGGTTTGTAAAGGCTATTCATAAAATGGCCTACGGCGAGGCAACAGATAAGAGGGGGGGGGGGGGGGTACCCCTTGGAGCCAACGGTGTACTAGTTGCGGTGGGGAATGGCATTTGGTACTGTAAGGTGTGTGTAGCCTTCTGTCCTCCATGCTTTTGCTACGGCGAAGGACCACCAGATAAGGGGGAGGGGGGTTGACCCTTTGGAGGCAGCCGGGTTTGTTACTAGTTGCGGGGGAATGCATGTGACTGTAGGTGGATGGAAAAGTTTGGGAAAATTTACCATAAAAAGGATAATAAGTGCCCCAGGGTTTGAATGTTTTTAGACCCCCCCAATACAACAAAAAAAAAAATCGTGGCAAAACCAAATCGGGTGGTTTTAAAAGTATCCTAAACGGTTTTTCGGTTTTTCTTATTAATTAAAGGAGGTATTTCTTAAACCCCACACCAAAAAAGGCTGGTTCGGGGAAAATGAAAAAAAAAAATTAAAACCACCATTGGGGGATTTTTTTCTGGGGGGAGGGCCGGACGGGCCCCCCCCCCCCCCCCCCGTTTGGGGAAGGTCTAGGTTAACGTAATCAATGGCCCGGGGGGTTTAGATTAGTAACTAAGCAGGGGGGTTGTCTTGGGGGGGGGCGTAGGCCTTTCCCCCAGGTTATGGGTCAGGGGAGGCGTATTGGGTCATAAGGGAGTTATGTTGAAAAAAACTGCCACTATTTTTACCTAAAAAAAGGCCGTGGTTTTCTGTGTAGAAGGGAAAAGGGAATGTGGGGGATTGGGTGGGGCAAGGATGTCTGAGAAGGAGTTAAGGTTAGGTTTGTAACACTGTACAATTGGTATTAGAGTGTTTGGTCAACACCTAGGGGATGTGTTGATGGTGGTGGCCCAAAGGCAAAAGGGGGGTGTCTGAGAAGAGTAGGTAGGTAGGTATTACACTCTGTAATGGTAGGTGAGTGTTGGTCCCACTTTAGGGGAGTTGGTGAGGGGGCTGGAGGACGTGGGGACACCCAATGAGGGAATAAGGAGGGGAAAAAATGAAGGGGATAAAATGGGGGGGAATGGAAGGAGGGGACATGTAGGGAAGGAAGCAGCGGGGGGAGGGAGTACTGATGGATGGTGGAGGGAGGAGGGCAATTGAATGTTTATGCTTACGGCCCACATATTCCTGATTCTACCACGAGGGATGAAAAAACAAACTAAACCGCGGGACAGGAAGAGTTGTAAAAGCTCAGGGCGGCCCACGGCCGGCAAAGAAAAGTGAGAGTAAAGATACAACCGGGAGGAGAAGGAAGGGGTGAGAAGAAGAGAGGAGGGAAAATGTGAGGGGATAGGAGTGATTAGACAGGGTGAGGGGGAAGGGTGAAGGAGGGGGAAAAGTGGAGGAAAAGCGAGGGGAAGAAAAAGAACGAAATAAAAACACCCGCTGATGTCCAAAAAACACCGCTTTTGAGGGGTGGTTTTCCTCCACCCCTTCGGCCACCCCATTCATCCCTTTCCACTTCCCACACTTAGGGGTTTTTCTGCCACCTGAGATAAAACCTTTTGACCTGAAAACACCCACCCACCCACGCCCTGGGGGGACTTCTCCTGGAAATTACAAAGAGGGGGAGGGACAAGGGGATCCAGATTTTCTATATATTCCTTCCGGGGGTGGGGCACACCCCAACCCAACGCCCTTTACGTGGTTTCGCCAGTGATCACAAAGGGGGGACAGTTTTGTTATTTGTCTAAGGCCAGGGCGGAGCGAAGTTAGTGGGTAGGGTATTCCTTCCAGGTTAACCACGCGGGGCTCCAAAAGTACGTGGGGGCTGGGTGTTTTTCCAAATACTCTGCGCGGCCCTTGGCCCAAAACACCCCACACGCCCGCCGCCCTTTCATTTACCAAGATCGCCCCCCGGACGCCCCCCGCCCCCACTCCGGCTTGTCCCCCCTTGGGCCCCCAACAGGTGGCTACTTCAAAACTCTTTTTACCGATTGCCACCACCCCCGACACCCGGGTTCATTTTGCCAGGCCACTTGCCCTGGGGTGGGGGGGCTCTTGGCCCCTTTGGTGTTTTTTCCCCCTGGGGGGCTTCCCTGAGGGGATGGAAAGGGGAAGCCACGGGCGGGGGCAAAATAAGTGGGGGCCGCTTATTTGCCGTTCTTTTTTGCCCCCTTTGGTGGGGGCTCTTCCAACCCTTGCGGCCCCGTATTTTTAAATAAGGGCTTATGGTGTTTGCCCATAAGGCAGGACAAACAATCGGGCGAATAAAGTTCGCCCATTAATAACGTCACGAAAAAAAAAATTTTCCCATTTAAAGTGCTCGTGTTTTTCCCCATAAACAGGTTTGGCACACATAAAAGGCGTAGGAGGGGGGGGTGATGGTCCGGAAGGGGAGGTTTTTTCCAATAAGGAATTTTCCCTTATGTTGGAACCAAAATAAGCCCGTCACCACATGGGGCAGCCAACACACACAACTTTCTTTCACCGGCCTCAGCCCCAAAACCAAAGGGCATTTTTTTCGTGTCAGGGGAAAAGGAAGGGGTGGGGAACGTTCTCGGGCGAACTAAAAGTGTGACCAAGGAAAAAACTTGTCAAGGGAGCTAATCGTTTTTGCTGGAAAACCATGATGGGGGAATTTAATGTATGTCCCCCCCCTTTTCTCGTGAATTTGGGGCATTCCTCCAGGAAAGTAAATAAAAAAAGGGAATCCCATACTAACTGACAGGGCTAGGGATAATGAACATTTATAATAAAACATTAATGGATTGTTTTCCCTCGCCACTGGGGCCAAAGATTTGCAGCAGGCCACTGAGCCAGTTTGCAAAGCTGGCTGCCCTTACGTGATGGACCCATGGAGCAGCTGGAGTGGGAACCCAGGGAAAAATGCTTTGCTTCAAAGGGGCTGCCGTTCCCCCATGGTAAGTAGTAACCGGTAGACCTTCGTGTAACCCACAAATTTCTGTTGGGGAAGAACAAAACCGATAAGTCTCGCCGACGGGGGAAATTTTCGGGACCGGGGGGACTCCCAGTTCCACTTTCTACCATAAGAGATGAAAAAATTTTTTTTAAGGTATTTTTTTTTTTGGAATAAAAAAGGGGGGTTTTTCATTGGTTTATTTGACAAACCCACCCACCTTTTTTCGGAAGGCACCAATTATTATTTTCTCTTTTTAGGTTATTTGATGTTTATTAATAAGAACCTTTAGCTCTTGTTTTTTTGGCCCAGAAATATGGAAAGGGTTAAAAGACATTTTGTTTTTTTTTTTTTTTTTTTTTTTTACCTACGGCCCAAGTCATTAAAATTATCTACCTTCTGGAGGGGGGGCTAATCATGTCAGGGCTTTCCAAGGGGCCACGTAAGTGGGGAATACTGTACTTCCGGGAAAAAACAAAAAAAATGTAAATTACTTGGGGAAAAACCAAGGTTTAATTTTTTACCACTAGGGACCAGGGGAATTACCACCACCCAAAATTGGGGAGTGTGGGCTTTCTGGTTTAAAACCTTAAAATGGGATTCTAAAGGAAAAAAACTCTTTTCAATGAGGTTTCTTCTGTCCCCCACAAATCCCATTTAACTTCTGGAAGGATACAATCAAAGTTTTTTAGTTAAGAAAGCGTATATGACTGAAAATTAAAGTACCTTTAAAACTCCAACCTTTTAGATTCCACTAAACCTAAAAAAAAAACCTTCAATGGAAAACCGTAAAACCTTTACTTTTATATTCCACTAAACCTTAAAAACTCCACCTGTTATATTTCACTAAACCTTAAAAACCTTAATGTAAAAACCTAACTCCCACCTTTTTATATTCACAAAAAAAAAAAACCTAAACCTAAATGTAAACGTAAACCCCCCACCCTTTTATATTCACAACCTAAAACCTAAAAAACCTAAATTGGAAACGTACAACCCCCACCTTTTTTTTTATATTTCCCCCCACCAACCTAAAACTCCAACCCTTTATATTCCACTAAACCTAAAAACTCCCACCCCTTTAATATTCCACTAAACCCCTAAACTTCCCCCCCACCTTTATATTTTCCCAACTAAAAAACCTAAAACAACTCCAACCTTTAATTAATTTTTCCACTAAACCTAAAAACCTCCACCCTTTTTATTATTTACCCATTAACCAAGAAACTCCCACCTTTATATTCACTAACCATAAAAACTCCAACCCTTTATATTCCACTAAACACCTAAACCTCCACCCTTTATATTTTCACTACACCAAAAACATTTCCCCAAACCTTTACTAGTCAACTAAACCTAAACCCCCCCACCCTATAGATTTTTCACTAACCTTTAAACTTCCCACCTTAATATTTTCCCACCATTAAACTAAAAACCTCCAACCTTAATATTTCACTTAAAAAAAACGGGTAACTCCCACCTTTTAGGGATTTCCCCACTAAAACCCTAAACCTAAAAACCTCCCCACCCCCCCGTTTTAACCTTCAACTAACAAAGGGCCCAAATCTCATGGGGAAAGTGGTTCCGCGACGGCAAGGGAAGGGAGGAAAAAGGCAGGAGGACGGGGTATTTTTTGCAGGTTCCACAAAAAGAGGAAAGAAAAGGAGTGGAGACCCGCACCGTAAAATATTAGTCTTTTCTCCTCCTATAAACAAAAAACAGGTATTTGGTTTGTTAGTGTTTTTGCCCCATTACCTCCCCCCCTCTCCCCCCAAAAAACAAGGGGGGGTTTTGGGGCACCCCTTTGGGGGGGTTTATATTAATGCGGGGGATATTTGGATTGGGGGTACACAAAAAATGTGCCCCCCCCCCCCCCCCCCCCCCCCGTTGGCTTGCAAAAAAAAAACCACATCGTTATGGAGATAAGGTAGTGGCGTAAAAAAAGTTCCCTAGGAATTCCTAGGGAAAAATTGGGACACTGGAATTTCTTCAAGTCAAGGAAAACAAAACGTTGTTGGGAAACCTCTGCTGGGGGGACGAATCCTCCCAACCAGAAAATGTGGGGACCGGAGTTAATTCGAGTTTCCCGCCACCCCTCCCCCCCACCCCCTTTTTTTCCCATAAAGGAAGTAAGTGTTAAAAAACAAAAAAAAAACAAAAAAAAAATTACCGGGTGTGTCGAGGGGGGGCCCCATTTACGGTTAGATTAAGGATTATTAGGGGGTGGATAAACATTAATCCGCTAAAGTTAGGATAGGATTATCGGGTGATTAATCCACGGAGTAGGATAGGTTTATTCGTGGGTCGGGAGGGGGGGGGAGGAACAAAAAAAAGCAGAAAACGCCTCGCTTAGGGAAGGGTTTTAAGGGTCCCTGCATTGGTAAATTTGCTTAAGGTAGGGTTAGGATTTTTTTACGGAGGGGGGGGGCCTTGTAATCTCGGAGCTTGAAAAAGGTTTTAGGTTAAAATTTCCCAATCCAGGGAAAAAAAAAGTTCAACCCCCTAAAGATATAGGTAAATTTTTGGGACTTCCTTACACACTTCTAAAAAATTACGTGGTTTTTTCGAACGCAATTATTTTTGTAGGGGTCCCCCAGCCTCAAAAAAACCCCGCCATTTTCCCCCCACAAGGTTTTCCCCCAAAAAAAAGCTTGGTTTTGGGGCAAGGGGCGGGGGTAAAGGGAAAGGGGGAAGGTGGAGGTTAATGGGCAAAACGGCTAGAATTTACCAAATAAAACATTCCATATTTTCCCAAATGTAAAAAAATGGCGGGAAAGGGGGTGTTGTGACGGGGGACAGGATACACACCACAAGTTATACCATGTTAGTAAAGGGGGAAGTGAAGGGAAAGAAAACCAAATAAGCCCGGGCGGAAGTTGATTGCTTTTTCAGGGCAGGGAGAAGACACGGGGGGGGCCAGGGTATTACGTAAGGCTTACAAGATACGGGCCAGTATATCTTACATAGCTTTTTGCGTCGTATTACTTGCGGACTTCTGCCTGGGTTTCAAAATTCCACTTCCCTCCCTGGCTTTTTTGCCCCCCCTTTCCCCCTTTTCTTTAACTTAAACGTGGTTTAACCTGTTTGTTTATGTTTTTTCCTTTCCGTCCACCCTTTCTACCACTACTTTTGGAGATAACAATATTTATTCATAGGGGGAGAGAGACAAGTGTTTTTTTACATCGTTCCCCGCCGTAAAAACTTTTCTACGGGAAATTTATTTTTTACACGTATATATGAATTAATTCTTTAATAATTGCCTTTTTATTTTCAGTTTCGTAAGGTTTCCTCCAACATAATTTTAACTGCTCCATATTTTTACTGATTTTTTCAGGCCGTTTATTTTTCATGATCTAAAGAGACATTTTTAGGGTAAATGTAAATGCTATGTTTTTAGCGGGAAGTTATGTCCCAGCAGGAAACTGCTTGGAACCCATAGCGTAATGGGCCGGAAAAATTTGCTCCCATAACATAGAGATTCTTATGGGCAAACTTTGTTTATGTCCGAACCTTATGGGAAATCCCCATAGCCCCTTATTATAAATACCGGGGCCTGGGGCCCCCCGGGGATCCACGGGGGCCCTCCGGTGGTGGGACGACTAAGGAAATACCCCCCCCATAGCCCCCAGGAGCGGGGAAGTGGCAAACTCTAACGAGATCTTGACGTCCCCCTGCGCAAACACTGCCCACCTCCTGTGGCCCTTCTCCTCCTGGGGCCCGCAAGAATCCCCCGAAGCCACAGGAAATTTCCCCCAGAACCGCCGTGGGGCAAAACCAAGGGGGCGCCCCCTTCTTTTTGCCCCCAGAGGGTAGGGAAGTGGCAAACTCTACGAGACCATGAACGTCCCCTCCCCCACACTACCCTGCCCCTGGTGGGCCCCCTCTCTTCAGGGCCCCTTGGGGGTACCACTGGGCGGCTGGAAACCCAGACACTAGCGGCGGGCCTGGGGCGGAGGTGTGAACTCTTACGCTGCTACAAACGTCCCCACCTACTAGAATACCTTCCCTTTCAGGAGGCCTTTCCCCTGGGTTTTTCCCCCCCCCGGAAACCCTGGGGCCAATTAACGAGACACCCTGCCAACAGGATCTTAGGAACCTCCTTGAGTAACCAACATACAGGTCCCCTTCCTGAAGGCGACGCCAAGCAGATGGTGATGTATTCTATATGAATTTGGAACGGTGCCATGACAGGGGCCTGGCGATTAAAGGGCACCTTTGGGGGGACCTGTATCAAGCCAGGGACCCTAGAGAAGGGGACAGGTTGGGGGTTCCCCGCCCCCCCGGCAAAAGGCCGGGGCCGTTTACTAGCCTGGGAAGGTAAGCTCCCCGTAATTTTCCGAAGCTACGGGGCCACTTGTCCCGTGTACCTTCCGGTACAAAGGAAGATAAGCCCCAAACCCGGCCCCCATGGTAGGGT
>JACEEZ010009945.1:0-21995 GCA_016584305.1 Chionoecetes opilio | reverse complement strand
GCGCTTCAATAATGAAGATGTGACTTATGAAGCTTACAGGCACTGAACCACAAATCTTTTCTTATCTTTTGAGAAAATGTCTGGACTTGTTCATACAATTCGTGCAAATGAGGAAGATCTTAACCATGAGTTTGCACTATGTAAAACGCATGTTTAGAAAGACGCTATAAGGATGTAAGTGACAATGAAAAGCCCAAATCACTGTTAGATTTAGTGAGAATTCTTGGTCCATAGGAAGAGGCATTTCCTGAGTTCTACAGACTGGCCTAAATTTATGTAGTATTACCTGTGTCATCAGTTTTCAGCAGAGGGAAGCTTTTCTGCTCTGAAATCAATCAAAACTACACTAAAGAAAATACAATGGGCAATGAGAGATTAGGTAATCTTGCTGTGTTGTCCATTGAAAGCAGGCGAGTTAAAACCCTTGATTTAGAAGAATTTGTTGATAAGTTTGCTGAGAACCACAAGAACAGAAGAATTCTGCTTTAAGTGAGGTATTTTAACTTTCTCAGGGGAAAAATGTTTTTTTTATTTGCCTGCTGCTTTAAAACTTCTGCATTTTTTTTTATTTTCAGTATCAATTATGTTATTTCTATTTTGTATAAGGGGTTTAATATATGTATTTCATTTTTTTTTCATGACTGCTTTATTTCGTTCCCCCCAGCAACTGGATGATACCCTACAGTACTAAACACACACTCCTAGAATAAATCTAATAACCTTCCATAGTCCTACGACATCAGAAAACTCTAGATATTGGTCAGAATGCAAAATATGCAAGGGGGGGGGGGGGTCTTGAAACTGTAAGTGAAAGTAAGTCCCAATCCCCACCGAACTCCTCAGCTGTTTTGGGCTTGTTCAGCTCATCTATTTGCCCACCCATAGTCAGCTGTGCCCTCCCAGGTGCCCACCCAATCATAAATACTGTTACGCATCTGACAGTAAACCCCACTTCTGACTGACCAGTTTTAAACGCACAGCCCTCATAACCTCACACCACAAGACTCACCTGTCTTAATTCACCCCCAAAAGGCGCCACACGCAACCACTTACCTCCCTCCTGACGAAGGGCTCGGTAGAATTACCTGACGCGAGTAACGGTGTGCAACACGTAGTTAAATAACACAAGGCGGATAAGGAAAGAACACTCACGGTACTAAATTCCTGCTTTACTACACAAAGAACACACAATAACACAACCTCCTGTAGGAGGCAGCCGAAGGAACAACACTCAGTTACACTGGTCCGGTTAACACATACGAAGGCACTACGTACACTGGCTTACACACACGAGATACGTTGGCCTAACGGCGAGGCACTCCTAGCTACTGACGAAGGGCTGACGAAGGGCTGACGCAAGGCGCTCTCCCGTCGCCGCCGCGCTCCAGACCTCCTCCCTGGTATGTCTGGGGACATAGAGACAGAGTGGGTAGGTAGTCGAAGAGGGGTTAGCAGGGCTGCGTGTTATCACCGTACTTTTTGGCTTATATACAGAGGACATTAGCAATTAGTTGAGAAATTCGGGCTATGGGATAAGGGTTGGGGAGGAGGAAAGTTGAGCAGTTTACTATATGCTGACGACATAGTTGTCATGAGTGAGGACAGTGGAGAACTTCAGGAGATGCTACATATAGTCGCACAGTATGGGAGGGATTTTGGGATGAAATTTAACAGTGAGAAAAGTCAGGTCCTGGTTATAAATGGAGAGGCAGCAGATGAGGGTAGGAGTTGGGAAATGGGAGACTGAGGATAGGGCGCACCGAGTCATATAAATACCTAGGTATCACGGTAGATGGGAAGGGAGCAGATAGGACGAAACAGGGTAAAATAGGAAAAGCAAATCAGTGGGTGGGAAGCTTGGTAGTGTAGCAAGATGTAGGGCAAACAGGTATGAGGTAGTAAGAGGGTTGTGGAAAGGCATGGGAGTACCGAGCCTCATGTATGGGGCAGAGTGTATGAGGTGGACGGTAGGAGAGAGCTGGACAAGTTAGAGGTAGTACAGAACAGGGTAGGTAGACTTGCACTAGAGGCAAACAGGTATGTAGCAGTGGAGGCGATCAGGGGAGAGGCAGGGTGGAGTACCTTTGCGGAGAGAATAGGAAAGTCAGTGCTTAATTACAAAATCAGGCTTAGAAAAATGGATGAAAACAGGTGGGCTCGAAAAGTTTATGAGTGGATAGGACAGAGTAGTAAATGGGATAGATCAAGCAGACGGTGGGAGAGGAAGTGTGGGTTACAGGGTTTCACAGATAGGATACACCAGTCTAGTGAGGGGGAGTTTAAAGCGAAAGGTGAATGACCAAGTTCAGAGGCAGGGCAGGGAGATGTGGAGACAGAGGATGGAGGGTAAGAGTTCTCTGAATTGGTACAAGGGGAAGACCACACCAAAGTGTGAGGTCTTTTATGAGGGTAGCTTGGGGAGTGGTTTATTATTTAAAGCAAGGACAAAATCTCTGGAGGTCAATAGTAGAACATATAGAGGGGGCAAACGAAGGAAGCAAGATATGTCAAATGTGTATGGGTAGACTAGATGAAACTGTAGATCACCTGGTATTAATGGTCCAAGGTATGATGAGGAAAGAGAGCGGTTTTATAGCAATAGTGGCACGGGAGGGTAGGCGTGGATCGTGGGATAGAGTGGAAAGAGGGGAACATAGATGGGATAATGGAATTTCTTTTAGGTTTGAGTAGGGTACAGGACACCAATAGAAGAATCATTGAAGGGGTTAAAGTATTTCTAGAAAAGGCTTGGGTAAAAAGAGCAGAGAGTTAGGGCCTAATCCTACAACCCCTCAGGGAGCCAGCCGGAAAATAGGCTTTGAACTGCGACTGAAAACCGTGGTTTAGCTCCCCACCTAGAAAGAAGAGAAGAAGAAGTCTCTCGCTCTGCTCTCCCCGCTAGCCTCCCACTCCTTTGCCCTTATCCCCCCTCTATGTCTGCCACGCCTCCTACTCCAACCAATGACGTTCTAGCAAGCTCATGCCTGCTCCAATTACAATCAACGCCGGCAAATGACGTCACCCCCCTTTGTCTGTGTGCAGAGTGAACCCCCTTTCACGCGGGCCTCTCGCTCATAAAAGCACTCACTACACCCCAAACTCCTTGCTTCCCCGCTCTATACACACAAACATACAGACACTACACACGCCTCATTCGCGTACACACAGACCCACTCAACCAGACACATACACCCCAGACACACAAAGTGTAAAAATTTACCTAGCTACGCCACTGGTCTGATGGCGTTAATACTTTCATTTCCCAATCGATGATTTCAGGAAAGTTAGAAGTGCTATTTTGCATAGAGTCTGTGTCATTTTGTGTCTTCATCTGTGTCATATTATGGCTATACATGAACAAATTACAAAAGTATCACCAGAGTGGCGACCTACACCCTTTGGTCGCCAGCTAGTGTTTATGTTTTTGAGTGTCCTCCCACCGTCGTTTGTCACGCGAAAAAAACGAGTAGCGAAATTTGAAACTGTATATACTTGCAGATACAAAGGGATAAAACAACAGTAATACAAGGGTAGATTATACAGTCATGATTATAAATACTGTGTATCATCTTCAGTGGCACATCAAAATCATAGTGATGCTACTGGATTGGTAATATTTGGCGGCTGGCAACATTATTGCAGCTGGCGACAAAGTGTTATCTACAGGCGTTTTCTGCGGGGACCCTGATTGCAACCGAAAAATTTTCGGTTGCTCAAATTTCGATCCCTGTTCAAACCATCCAGGGAAGATGATTTGGCCCGACCCGCAATCATTTGTTGTTGTTGTTGTGACCTTTTTGCAACCGAAAATTTTCCGATTGCAACCAAAAATACCCCGCAGAAAACGCCTTAAGGTAGCTACTGAATGAACACTCACAATTCATGTAGGATACTTAACAATACGTAAAAGCTTGTACGCAACCAAGCATTTTGTTGTTGTTTTGATGTTTGTTTGTTTTTTGAAGGGTCTTTAAATGAGATTTAAATAGGGGGGGGAGCCGTACAGTACGATACAACCCCCGTACGCTCAGCCCCCGATGCCATTTTTTTTTTCTTCTTCACATTCATGCGGGCCGACTGAAACGTCTGGTTGGATACCTCTATATGCATCAGATATATTTGAAGTAATGTTGTTTTCACTATTGAATAAGGTCTCGTAACCCCCTTCGAGCATCTATCCCGAGGTTGTTGTTGTTGTTTGGAGTTTGAAGGGGCCGTGCAGGCTGTGGTGCCACAGCCTCAAAGTGCCCCGAAGGTGCAGGATGCAAATGAATTAGCAGGTTAGATCCTGTGCAGTTGGCCAGACTTCTGTAGGAAGGTCCTGGTGTGCTTGAGGATTTTTGAAGGCCAAGCCGGGATCTGGAGAGCCACCCAAGAGGTCGGCTAGAGTTGGTCTGCGGGGGAGGAGTGGATATAGTGATTGGAGGAGGGGCCGTGGGGTGGGGTGGTGACGAGGACTTTGCAGGAGGAGATGTTCAGGTGTGTCCAGGTATGTGGGGCACCAGGGGCAGTGGAGGGCTGTCAGTCATGCCCAGTTTGTGTAGGTGAGAGTTGAGGCGGGTGTGGCCAATCCGGAGTCTGGTGACTGCGGTGTCCAGGGCACGGCTGGGGGAGTGGGTCCACTAGGTTGTAAATGTGCCCTGTGTATTCGTCCCAAGTGAAGTGTATTGTAAGGCGTCATTTCAGCTCTGTGTCCTAGTTCGGTTGCATGTGTCTGAAGGTTAGTCAGTAAATCAGTCTGGTCTGTGGTCATGTCAAATGGGAGAGGGGAGGGAGTGTGCCTCCGCTCCCGCCCTGTCGGCCACAGTGTTGCCGCTGACACCAATGTGGGAGGGCACCCACTGAAGGTGGATGACATGGCCAGAGGAGGATAAGTGAAGCAAGAGGTGGTGGATGTGAAAGAAAGGGCTTTGTGAGTGGGGAGGGCGGTGACGTCGGAGAAGTTGGGGGGCTGTGAGTGAGTCGGTGGAAGATGGTTACTGTACAGGAGGGGGGGCACGGTGGTGGCATACTTGATGCCCCCCCTGATGGCAAAAAGTTCTGCCGGAGGGATGGAGGCAGCGGGGGGGCAACCTCCAGGCCCGGTGGCAAGTGACCTGGCCGGGGATGAACAGGCCGCACCTACAGACGGAGGGGCTGGCAGACGGGAGCCGTCGGTGTAAATGTGGGGGGAGTTACTGTAGGGGGTGTGTAGGAGGGGTAAAAAAGGTATCTGCCCTGCACTGGACGGGCAGCCTTGGACCATGGTGTAGGTGTGTGAAGGGACAGAGAAATTAGAGAAGAGAGAGGAAACCAAGGGCCCAGGGGAGAGGTCTTCTCCAGAGTGCGAAAGGAGGAGGGAGTCACCCGGATAGAAAGCAAAGAAGGGAGGCTCTCTCTACGAAAGGTGTGTGGGCTTGATACGGTAGGGGCCATGAAGTGGTTCCCTACCGTGTCGGAGGAGGAGGGATGGAGGGCATGGCAGCTAGGGGAGGAGGCAATTTTGGTGTAGGTGCGGACAAGGAGGGTGGAGCGTCGGTGTGACAGGGAGGCGAGGGAGGATTCTGCCTGAAGGGGGTGTGACTGGGGAGGACCTGAAGGGCCCCCAAAGCTATACGAAGGGCATTATTCTGGATTACATTTTAACTTGTAGAGGAGGGAAGGTGAGGCCGCACCATAAACCTCACACCCGTATCTAAGCACTACGGATGTAAGTGCAATAGAAAAAGAAGGAGGTATTCCTGTCCGCACCCCACTTGACCCCTGCAAGGGACTTCATTAAGTTAAACCTCTTGAGGCACGAGGTCACCAGGTACTGTATGTGGCGGCCCCAGGTTAGGCGGGGGCCATCCAACAGTAAACCCAAAGGGAAATTTTTGGTGGGTTTTAAAGGAAATTGGGGACCCATTAATGGCGACCATTGGGATGTTGGGAATACGCCTTCGGGTGAAGCACAGAAGGCTAGACTTCTGGGCACTCACCGTCAGGCCCCAACGGGTGGTCCATGAGTGGACGACATCAAGCCCACGTTGAAGATGGTCTTGAGCCTCCTGGATAGTGGGAGCAAGCAAATGCGAGAGATGTATCAGCAAGATGAGTGCATGTGTTTCATGGAGAGCAGGAAAGTCTGGGAAAGCAAGATGTTGAAGAGGACAGGACTGAGGGAGAACCCTGTGGGACGCCCTCTGGTGACCGGGTAAGACCTGGAATGGGTGTTCCCGATCACCAGAGAGAAGGACCTGGAAGACAGGAAGGATTTAACCCATTGGAGAGGGGAGCCATGCAGTCCCAGGCGGGCAGTTTTTCAATGATGGGGATTATGGGGGGGAGGTGTCCAAAAGCTGCTTGGAGGTCAATAAAGGCATTAGCGTGAATTGTTTGTGGGTAAATCCTTCCTGTATGGGGGTGCTCCAGCTGGAGCAGGGCATCCAGGGTGCCCCGGTGAGGACGAAACCCCAACATGTTTGATGGAAGAAGGTATTTGTGTTTTCAACCACCATGTCAACCTACACCGTACTATTGTTCTACTACCTTACTAAGATTAGAGGAAGGCTAATGGGCCTATAGGAGGAAGCCTCAGACGGAGCCTTGCCAGGCTTAAGAATAGGATTGTGATGGCATGACGCCACACAGAAGGGAACGTCCCCGACAGCCAGCTGGCGTTGAAGACGTCCAGGAGGAGGCCCGGCCAGAGCATCTGGGAGGCGGCGAAGAAAACTCGTTCGGGACGTTGTCCGATCCCGCCGCCTTCCCAGCGGACAGTGCGTGTAAAGCCGAGGAAAGCTCCTGGGGGGTTATAGCAGTGCTAATTGTATGGCCGGTGTGTGAAGGTGGTAACAAAAGGGGGGGGTACGGGGTCGGAGAGCCGGTGTAGTGTAAGTGGGGGGCAAGGAATCGCCCTTTTTCGGCATCGGGATAGGGGGGCCACCGTTACTAGTTAACGGGAAAAGTAAAGGGGGGGGCTGAGGGTGGCCATTTCCTAAAAAAAAGGACCAACCCGGGGACTGAGGAGGAGAAGGCAGGAAGCAAAAAGGGAGGCCCGCAAACGTTTTCACAAGAAAACATTTTTGAGGGGGCCTCCCAAAAAAGGGAAAGCGACTACGGAGAAGGGTGGGGTTTTTGGGGGTGTGGGAAAACCCTCTCTTCCCGCCCATCTCAGTGTCACCCGGGGGGGGCAGTTGTGATCCCGGCGAGGCTGCCCAGTCGTCCTGTCAGCTCTTGTATTAGGGGTTTAAAAGTTCCAAAAACATCACGGCGCGCCCCCGCCCTTCTTGTTCCCAACCCCCCCAGGGGCCAGTATCTTCAGGGGCTCATGGAGGAAGGCATGGGGGCGTAGAGACCCCCCGGCAGGTAGCGGGCGCGGGAAAGGCCGCGTGGTCCAATTTGCCGCCATCCCCACAACGCCAGCGTTTACCCCAAAGCCCCGACTACACCAGCCCTGCACAAACTCTGGCCAAACCCGGCAGATCGCCCACCACCTCCTCCGGGACCGGGGGGGAAGCGACCGTGGGCATTCCCCGGGCAACATTGAGGCGTGGGCCCCCAGCGTAGAGGACTACCAGCATCTGCGGTTGGGCGGCACCCACAGCGGCCCCTTATGCCCCTCCTTTGTACACAGGGTGCAACAGCGCTTTGACCGCGCCTGGGAAGAAAGTGTTCAGGCAACTCTCAACCACGGGGCATCGTTTTGTGAGAAAGCGTGGGGATCGGTACACGCTGTATTATCGCAGCGTGGGGGGAATTCTTCTCTCTCAAGCTAGAGGACGTGTTTTGTCATTACTCCCAGTGCCGCCCCAAAGCGAATGAGTGGGTTTAGGTGCCCGATGCCAGTGCCCCTTAGAGGAGTACATGCTCAGAAAGGGGAAAATAGTGAGGGGGCACGTGATCGCAACATAAAAAGCGGGGGTTTTGCGTTGCTTCCCAAGCCTCGAGTCATTCAGTGAAATAGTTGCGTGTGGAAATTTTTGAGGCCGCGGAAAAGGCAGTGCCAACCCTTCGGTACGTGCCGTTGGGGGTCGGGTGACACACTAACCCCCCCCATCATGGCCCCACACCCAGGGGGGGCGGCACGGGCCCCGCGCCCCGGCTTAGCGGAAAAGGGAAAAACCCCCCAAGACGGAGCCCGGGCGGGGACGCAGGCGGTCCCCAGCATGCGGTAATCTGAGTGTCAGGTGGGCGTCAGTGCAGAGCTTTTTTGAACATCCCGTTGTTGCGGCCAAAGGGGGGCCTTCTGGCGCCTGTGTCCGGCCCTCCCCCCCCAGGGGGGGCGCTCGTCCGCCCCCCCTCATTCAACTTCACCCCTACCCCCGGGCATGTCGTTGGAGGAGGGGAGATGGCGCGTCCGCCCTTGGTGACAGCTGCTACGCCCTCGCCCACGTGCCCCCTACACAGCAGTGGCGGACACGGGGGGCGCAAGTGTCTGTGGGGGTCGCCTACTTTTGGGGGGGCCCTCGGCAAAAAAAAAAAAACCCAAGTCAGCTCCAGGCTACACCCACGACATCACCCACGTTGCCGGGGGCAGCATGCGACTCCGGGGGAACCTCACCTGTCATCTCCGTGGGACTGTCCCCCCCACAGGGGCATCTAAAGCCAAAGGGCGTGCAGCAATCTACCTATCGCTCAAGGCATGAAAGGGCCCTTTTCGCCTGGTCCCCCCAACCTTTCCCGCGCCCCCTTTCACCCACCAGTGGTTGCTGTGGAGCCACCAGAAAACCCCAAAAAACCCCACTCCCCCGGAATCCCCACCTCACGAACTTGTAGAGGAAACGTCGATCGCCTCGAGAATGGTTTTTGGGCACTTGGGCGCACTGTGTTTGCCAGGGAGCACCCCCGCTACCAGAGATGAGCGGTCCGCCTCCCATCCACCTACGGCCCGACACACGCCCCCACGCAGCCCACGCCCCAGCCTCAGTCCCGCTCCACTTCTTTGACGGGTACGACGACAGTTGGACGACGATGTTGAAAGGGCATCACGAGGCGGTGCCCGCAGGCGAGCCCACCGAATGGTGCTCCAGAATGGTGGTATCCCAAAAAAAAGGGGGAAAGGGCCCCCGTCGCACGGTCGACTTTTTCAGCGCCTTAACCGTGCGAGCCCAGGAACCACACCCACCAACCGCCCTTGATTCGTCTCTAGCGTGCCCAAACATCATTTAAACCGTAGCGGACGAAACCTGGGGCTACCACGGGCCCCCCTCGAGGGAGACCCGAAGCTCACAACATTCTCACCCCGGGGGGCGCTACCGTACCCGCGCACCCCCTGGGCCCATGCGCTTCGCAGGACCGTTCCAAAGCTTTTTGACACCCCTCACCGACTGCCCAGGAAGCTCAATTTCTGGACGACACTCTACTCCCGCACAGCGTCAGCGACCCCTTCTGGACACCTAAAATTTTTTCTCCAAGGGTGCATGGGGGAGCGGTGTCACCCTGCGACCTGAAATTCCACTTCTGCAGGAGGACGTCACCTTTGCCGGCTACCTCCTGACTGGGAAGGGTCCACCCCAACCCGCGACCTCGTCAACAGCTAACCGACTTAAAGTTTGCCCCCCCACCCTGACTGACTTGCGGCTGGTTTCGGCCTCGTCAACCGGGTCGCGCCCCCCCTGGCGGTCCCCCTGTCATGGACCCTTCGGGAGCTACTCAAAAAACCCGGGGTGGGAAGGCAGGTACTGGACAACAGTTGGGGCGCTCTTCACCTCCCCCAAAAACACTATTGGGGGATTTGGGGGGGGGGCTGCGCTTCTATGAAATTTTCGCGCCCTAAACCCGTCCTCATGACTACAGTCGCCCGGGGGATTGGCCCTTTTCCTGCAGCGTATGCGATGTGTCCCCGGAGAAGCGCCGCTATGCGCCCGGCGGGTGGAAAAATTGTGCTCTGTGGCAGCCGACATCTCACAGCGGCCGGAGGCTACAGTACCCTCGAGGGGGAAACGCTTCCCTCGCCCCCCCGGTGCCTAAAAAAAGGCACGCCTCTTCCTCCTTGGCTGCAAAAACCTCACGCTCGTCACAGACCACAAGGCCCTTACAAAGGATTTTCGGGGGACAAGGGAAAAAAGGCATAGCCAAAACCCCCGGATCCTCAAAACCCAAAAGAGAAACCTAAGTTTACCTTCCCATCAAGTCCTGAGGGGGCACTAAAATCGCGGCGACGCCCTTTTGCGCACCCCATCCTTCAGGTGGGCCGAAAATCGGCGAAGACGTGAAGGGCTGGTAGCGCAGCCATAAACCCGCACCACGGCCGCGCACCAGGCGAGGGGGCCCTGTGGAGACCTTTATCAAGTGGAGGGAAAAGGCTGCACGGGACGAGGATACGGCTCTTCGGGGAATGCGTACCAATAAAAGGGTGGGGGAAAGAAAGGCTGGGGGGCCGCTCCCCCCTCCGCCAGTACTTCAAAATGCGGGCCCACCTCTCCTGCCAAGGGAACATCGTCCTTTACCCCTGTGACAGAAACACCCCGGCTGGGCATACCTGCGGGCCCCGGCTGCAGTCCTCCGAACCTTCTGGGGGGCACCAAGGCGGGACCATGCTAGCAGGCGAGGCGGGGGTCTATGGCCAGGGGTTGGGCGCGGAGGTGGAGCAGAAGAGGCGCCATGTGCGGTAGCGATACGCACGCCCCCTCCACCCCCAGAAAACCCCCTTTTCCCAAACCCCCCCCCGCAGTAACCCCTTCCACAAATGGGGGCGATTTTTTTTTCAACTGGGCGGGCCCCCTATACGCCGTCGCTGACAGGCTCCGGGATGGGTCGAAGTGGAGCACCTGTCAGGGGAGCCACCAGGCAGCCTCATCCGGGTTCCGACGATGGTTCAAGCGCTTTGGATCCCGAGGAGCTTCTTTCGATGGGGGAACGAACCTCACCCCAGGATCCAGGGGGTTCCTCGACACCGGGGTGTGCGGGGAGGGGCTCACAGCCATTACCCCCAGTCTAACGGCCGCGCAGACGGAGTCAAATGTGCCCAAAAGGTTGCTACGCGGGAACACTGGCCGAACGGCTCCCCCGGACACCGGCCCTCATCCCTCTCAGTCCTAAACCCCCCCGCAGGGGTCTGAAGCCCCCCCGCCCCGTGATCACGGACTCAGTGCGGGCGCCATACCTTGGACGCGTCGCTCTATGAGGGAGCGAGCGATGGGCGGGGGGCCCCCGGGGAGCGCGAACGGGCCATGGCCCCTTGGGGACAGTGCGCTTCCCGCATACCAAAAAAGCCCACAACCTCGAGCCCCCCCACGCCCGGGTACGGACCCGCATCCTAACCCCGGGGAGGGGCGCTGGGATCGCGCAGGCACTGTCCTGGAGACTACGGCACCCAGGCATACTTGGTGCGGGGTGGGCGGCGTGGGCGCACCACCATCAGGAACCGGGGCCCCCGCGCCCCCTCACATGCTTCGGCGCACACGAGGGACAACAGCGATGCCCGGCGCCACCCCGCCCAGCAAAAAAAAAAAAAGCCTCAACGCCAAGACAGGCACCACGCCACCTGCTACTCGTGGTTAGTAACGCCACCCCTCAGGGAACACTGAGTGCCCCACATATCACAAAAATTTGTTTGTATCCCTCGGTTCCTCTTTTTCAAAAGTTTCTGTTTTTTTATTAACCCCCCCGGTGAGCTATTTGTGTAAATTTGGGGGGGGGGGTGGGGGTGTGTGGCAACCCTCATCTTCCCGCCACGATCTCATGTCACCCGGGGCGGCAGTTTGACTCCGGCAGGCGTGACCAGTCGTCCGTCAGCTCTCTGTAATTAGAGGGTTAAAATCTCCAAAAACATCACGGGGGCGCCCCCGCCCTTCGTGTTTCCAACCCCACCAGGTTCTTAGCCACGCATAAAGGCGTACTGGCGTTTGGCCCTGAAGGGGTGCCGCACACTTCCGGGACCCCCAGGGGGGCCCCAAAAGAGCGGGGGGGGTGGGAAGGCTTAAAGAAAAATGGTGGGACCCCACGTCCCCAGGGTGACCATGAGTATTTTAAATTTTCCGATGAGGGAGGGTAATGGGGGGTAAGTGAATTTAATTTTGATTAAAAAGAGCCCCCTTCCTTGTGAAGGCCAAAAGAGGTCTGCGTGAAGGGGGAGGGGGTGGTGGTTTCTGAAGGGAAGGAAATTTACAACAGGGAAATGGTGCCCCTATGTAAGGGCCAGTTTGACAGTGGTGAGGAGGAGGGGCCATTTCCGGCAGAGGTCCCAAAGGGGAGGGGTTCCCCGAAACTGGATCAGCCCGGTAAGAGGCCAGGGGAGTAAAGGGGAGATAAAGAAAAAACGCCGCCGAAAACTCGAGAGGGACCCCGCCCCAGCGGTTTCTTCGGCCCTGGGGGGGGCTGGTTCCCAAGGTCTGATGGGGATTAAAACACCCATTATTAAAGCTGGGAAGGAAAACTGAGAGAACGTCTGGAATTTCCCGAAGGGGTTTTATCTAAAAATGGTTGTAAATCAAAAGAATTAAGGGGCCCTAATCTAGGGCAGTCACCCCCAGATGCTCCAGGCCACCTCCAGGGAAAGGAGTGATAGTGGAGAGGGCTAGAAGAGAGGGAGCGGTGGACCAGCGGGCAGCAGGCCGCCTCCTGCCCCGCCGGTCCCCCTGTCCATCCTGTAGGAAGCATAGTTGGGAAAGGAGGGGGAGAATGCGTCTGTGAGCCACGTCTCACAGACACCAACAACTAGAGAAGTGTATGATGAGAGCGTGGTTTTAAAGACTGGAAGTTTCTGGTACAGAGACCGGGCGTTCCAGAAGATGAAGTGGGAGGGGAGTAAAGGACTCACTGCGTGAGTGACATAAAAAAGGTAATGAGGCCTGGCAGGCATCGAATGAGGCTGTCCCTGAGGCTGGAACCTGAAATAAGGAGATTAAAAATTTCAAGTGCAATGGGTGCAATTCCCTTAATGAAGGCTGACCATGCAAAGCCCGAAGCATGCTGGGCCTGAGAAGGAGAAGGGGGCGCAAGGCTAGCACTGCCCAGTGAGGGCAGGGGCTGTTGAGCTGCTGGCAGTTGGGAATGGCGCTGAGGCTGTGAAGGCAGGGAAGGAACAGGTCGGGGTGGGGGACTAGGTGATAAGGGGGTAGGGGGATGGAAAGTCACCCCCGTATCCTCCTTATAGGGCCCCTCCGGCAGGAAGGAGGGCCTGTGCCTATGTTTAAGTTGGCTACCCCGAGGTTGCTGACTTGCTCCTAGTGCTGTCGAGATGGCCATCTCCGATGTAAACATCCCTCTTTCCGCTGCCGCTCTCCACGGCAAAACGACTAACGGTCTTAATATTTCGGGTCTGTCTCTCAACCTGGGATACCTCGCTAGGGGACACCCTCCGTACCACCTCCATACCTCCATGGGTCATTACCGCTCAGATTCCTCCCCGCACAAATGGATAAGACAAACATCCCGCGTCCTAGATGCCGAATATCAGCGATCTCGACAGTCGACATTTTACTGCCCTTCGGCTTGAACAACAACAACATCCACCTTACCTATGCCTTCCTGAAGAAGACAGGTCAGCCGCCACGCCTGTGATAGCATCATAAGACATCACCAGGGCTTATAGGATCCATCCTTGAATCCTCACAATCCTGAATAACACCAAGAACCAAGATGTCTCGGCGTGATGTAGTAAACGAAACTACAAACGACAAACCTCATAAGTTGAGTTATCTACAGCCCGAAATACTACCCTTGCAAGATATGGTCAATATAATGAAAGACGTAAGTTACATAGCTGCTTTTAATTGTTGTTGGGGCTAAGATTTGTTGTCAACAAGATTCGTTGTATCAACCTTGCCATATCTCGTGTACTACCGTATGAAGGACTAATCTTATGTCATACACGTCTTCTACTAACCTTCAAACCTCTTGGCAAACTGTTGCTTTGGTCAAAATCATGGACAAAATTTGTCGGTAAATTTCCAGTTTGACACCGAATTCAGCTTGCTAGACTACTCGACCCACGTGACAACTCGCCCCAGACAACTCGACCTCGCCTAAAAGACAGCTCGACCCACGGAAAAAGACAAGTCGACCCACATCGAAACTAACCTAACTTATAGGTTTAAGAACACCTAAACCTTAGTTTAATGAAACCTAACCTAACCTTATAGGTTTTAATGAAACCTAACCTAACCTTAATCACAAAGTATACCTAACCTAACCTAACCTAACCTAACCTAACCTTAACCACAAAGTATACCTAACCTAACCTAACCTTAACCACAAAGTATACCTAACCTAACCTAACCTTAACCACAAAGTGTACCTAACCTAACCTAACCTTAACCACAAAGTATACCTAACCTAACCTAACCTAACCTAACCTTAACCGCAAAGTATACCAAACCTAACCGTTGTTCTGGGGTGAGTAGTCTCACGATTGGGTCGACCTGTCTTGGGTCGACCTGTCTAGTGGGTCGACCTGTCTCAGGTCGAGTTGTCACTTGGGTCGACTTGTCCAGGCCCCCCGAATTCACTTTGGTGGACAACACAATTTTTGGTATTATTTTACGACAGCACCAAACTTCCCTACACAATAGGGAGCATGGTTTTTGTTTACCTTATTGTATTCTAAGAGACATTTTCTCCTTGAGCTTTCCGTCGCAAATCAATAGTTTCGGAGATATAGAACATTTTAGGTGAGAGGAGGAATACGTCTCCTTGTATACAGACTGCCTCCCTCTTCCTCTTCTTGTGACCTGCATCGCTTTTGTTTGGTATTTTATTAAACTTTTATTATTATTGGACCCAGTTAGGAGGTTAAAGGTTAGGTAAGGTAAGGTAAGGTAAGGTTAGGTAAGGTAAGGTTTAGTTAGGTTAGTTAGGTAAGATAAGGTAAGGTAGCCAAGGGTGCGCCTCCGAAACAAAAGCGATGCAGGTCACAAGAAGAGGAAGAGGGAGGCATTTTGTAAACAAGGAGACATATTCCTCCCCCAACCTAAAATGTTCTATATCTCCGAAACTATTGATTTGCAACGGAAAGCACAAAGAGAAAATGTCTCTTAGAATACAATAAGGTAAACAAAAACCATGCTCCCTATTGTGTAGGGAAGTTTGGTGCTGTCGTAAAAATGTACCCAATTTTTTCTGGTGAGTTTTGATGTATTTTGGGTATAAGTTGACTCTAAGACCAGAGTTCCCAAACAATTGGGGGTAAATTTCTAGTGTTTGCCCATATTTTCCCACTTCCCCCAACAAGTTTGGGAAACCTGTGGGAAGCTGGGTTTTCGGGTGAGGAACAAATTATGCGTCGGAAACACGTAATTTAAGAGTTGTAAATGGGGGCTAAAATCCCTAGATCTAGGGTATATTTCCTTATATCTTGAGAAATTTGCCTAACCAAAATTATCCTAACCTAGCCAAATTCAACCTAACGTAGCGGGGAGCTTGACCCACCGATAACCTAACCTAACCAAATCTAACCTAACCACTAAACCAAATCTAACCTACCTAATCTAAACCTAATCTAACTTACCTACCCAAATATAACCTACCCTAACCTAACCAAATCTAACCTAACCTAACCAAATCTAACCCTAAACCAAATCTATCCTAACCTAACCAAAATCTAACCTAACCTAACCAAATCTAACCTAAACCTAACCTAACCTAATCTAACCTTACCTCCTAGCGGGGTGTTGGGGGGGGGTTCTCGACACTTCGGTCATCATTCTGTGAGGATCAGTCAGGTTCACACGTCCTCTGGACTCAGAAGAAATCCAATGAATTTTCCCTAGATCTAGGGAATTTTTTCAACACCCCCTAACTCAAAAACTATGTGGTTGCGACGCACATTTTGTACCCAGCCAAATATCTCGCATTCCCCCAGGTCCCCAAGCTTGTTTTGTGGGAGAGGGGGAGTATGGGCAAACACTAGAACCCAGTTGGGAGTATATGGTTTCTGTTTACCTTATTTAATTCTAAGAAACTTTCTTTCTATGAGCTTCCGTCTCAATCAATTACTTTGGAGATATGATATGTTGTTTATTGGGAGAGGAGAGACAAGTGCTTATGTGCGCCTCACTTTTCTTCCTCTTGTGACCTGCATCGCCTCGATTTTTCCCTTGCCATGGACCCTTTTGAATGCGAATTTGGCTTCAGTCAGGAGGTTAAAACGTTGGGTTAGGTTAGATAAGTGAGTCAAAAGATGGGGTTAGATTAGTTAACTTTCATTTCGGTAAAATTTCGGTAGTGGGCTTTCATCGATTTTGAGGCTGAAACTTAGTTATCCTGAATAGTTTTGATGTGTTTTGAATGAATCTGGCACTCGTTTTTGTCGGATTTTTATATTTTTGTATACAGGTGTGGAGGGAATGCCTGCCTCGCCCCTCCAGGCCCGCCCCGCAAACCTTGCTCCGCTTCGCACTGCCAGAGTATTGATAATTTTTATATTTTCTTGATATCATCTGTTACTAAACCAAACCCCACCTTTAACCTAACCTAGCTTAATCTGATTTAACCTAACACCCGTTTCTGCCTGAAATAATGGTATATTTTCGGTAGTACATGTAACGCCATTATTATTCAATTGGGCCATAGGAAATGGGGTTCTAAATACTCAGAATGAAGAAATCTACATATGATATAGGTAAGAATCCTAGGACTTTTGAAAGCCCGCTACCGAACTAATACTAATACCTACCTTCATTTCTCCTATACACTCTCCTTTCTAAAAAACACATCTTATATCTCCAAAAGTAGTGATTTGCAACGGAAGCTCATAGAGAGAATGTTTCTCATAATTCATTAAGGTACACATAAATCATACCCCCACTTGTGTAGAGAATTCTGGTCCTAGTGAATAAATATACCGTATTATGAATTAATCTGCTAACTGTTTCTGTCGCAAATCACAATTATTATAAAAAAGAAGAAGTTAGGTACGGTAAAGGTTAGGTTAGGTTAGGTTAGGTTTGGTTAGGTAAAAGTTAGGTTAGATATAGGTTCGGTTAGGTTAAATTTGTTTTTCAATAATGTTTGTTGCAAATCACAATTTTTTTTTTTTTTAATTAGTGATTTGCGACAGAAACGGTTGGCAGAGTAATTCAAAACACATAAAAACTCACCAGAAAAAATAGTTTCGTCTACCAAAGTAAATTTAGTGTCAAACTGGAAATTTACCGTGTTTTGAATTAATCTGCTAACCGTTTCTGTCGCAAATCACAATCTTTTTAAATTTGTATCCTAGCTAGTTGTTGTTATATTTTTTTTATTTGTGATTTGCAACAAAAATTATTGTAAAACAAATTGAACCTAACCAAACCTATACCTGACCTAACCTTTACCTAACCTAACCTATGCGACAGAAACGGTTAGCAGATTAATTCAAAACTCATCAAAACTCACCAGAAAAAAATCGTTTCGTCCACCAAAGTAAATTCGGTGTCAAACTGGAAATTTACAGTGTTTTGAATTAATCTGTTTACCGTTTCTGTCGCAAATCGCAATGATTATTTTTTTTCTTCTATTTATTATTATTTTTTGTGTCTGATTTGCGACAAAAAATATTGTAAAACAAATTGAACCTAACCGAACCTTTACCTAACCTAACCTATGCGACGGAAACGGTTGGCAGATTTACTCAAAAGACATCAAAACTCACCAGAAAAAAATAGTTTCGTCTACTAAAGTGAATTTGGTGTCAAACTGGAATAATACCAACTTATCTTATATGAATAAATATAGTAGGTACTCTGCCGCCACTATTCACGCAGCCCAGCAGTTCGCCTTTCCCAGGCCTGCGGCGCCAAGCCACGCTGTGCTCAGTGCTTACTTGTCCCCCCCCTCCAGTTATGTGGGGTTAGTTTAGTTTTATTTGTGAACTATATTTTTTCTGGTAGAATTGATGCGTTTAGGAATAATCTGAAGTGGTTTTTCTTGGAAAAAATCTAAATAGGTAACTAAAATCACTAGTTTTTCAGAGGTGGTCAAGGGAGTAAAAAAGAAAACTAGTGATTCCAAGAAAAACAAACCACGAATAATTACAAATTTCTTTGAAAACACATCAAAATATATCAGAAAAATATAGGTTAATCTGAAAAGGAGAGGGTTGATAACACGAATATGTACTGTTGTTGGTTTTATTGCAGATTAATACAATACTAGGCAGTAGGAAGTTATAACCGTCCTTAACTTGTACCGTCAATAACACTATAGTCGCCAATGCACTAATGTCGCCTGGTGCCATATATTGCACATTTTGGTTGTAATGGACGAGAACTGTGCGGTCGCTGCCGCCATTACTTTACGTTTTCTATATCATTTTTGGTAAATTTCAGAAAAAGCCATATTCAATTTGGTGGACAAAACTGTTTCATTCATGTAAGTTTTGATGGGTTTTGAATTAATCTGCTAAACCGTTTCTGTTGCAAATCCTTAGTGTTTTTTCAGTAATAACGGTAATAACGTACTTGGTGGGAGAGGTACGGGGCGTGCCGCCACCCGCTGTGGACCCACGCCGCGTGCTGTTCGACCCCGCCGTAAGACCAGTTTTTGGTATTACAGTAATCTCCCGTTTATCCGGCGCATAGCAGCCAAGGCCTTGCGAGAATGTTGAAAGCCGGATAATGCATCACAACCCCCCTAGGCCCCTCCGGCGCCCAGGAAACCCAATAATAACCAGCGAAATGGTATAGCCGTAATAATAATAATTATAATAATGGCTAGAACAGTATAACTAACAATATTAAAAACATAAATACCTGTATACGTAATATAATAATAATAATAATAATAATAATAATACTGTTAATAATAATACCGTAAATTGCGGCATACAAGTCGACCAGGCGTACAACTCGACCTCAAGACTATTAGCTCAAGATTACGGGTTAGGCCTATACCTGCCGTATAAGTCGGGAGGCGCCTCGGTGAGCAGCCAGGCAGTTGAGAGAGCGACCTTGGACTGCTCTGGAAGTGGCGCATTTTGTAGTTGTAATTAGAATACTTGCATTTGAAGGAGTTTTAATGTATCAATAGTAAGATATATAAGGAAGGAGCCTGTGTTGCTAGTTGTTTAGTGGTAGAGGTGTGTATGGGGTTAAAATAGTTAATATTTGTGTTATGGGTGGCCCGTCAAGAATGTTTCCGTCACTCACTGCCCCGCCAGTCACCTCATCATAACATCTTTAATTCACCCTTATTTAAGGTGACACACGGTGCTACATGATTTAGATAATGATACGTGTATATAAGAGCTCACCATAATCACTAAGATGTATAATAACGAGTAATAAGACGTTTAAACCCTGCCCAACCTACTGTGTAGGTTGGCGGGGGAGCGGGGGTGGAGTAGTGGGGCGGCGCCGCCAGCCTGCCCAGCCGCCTCTCTCAAAACCCGCTGTCATCCGCTTTATCTAGGCCTTCCTGAAGAAGACAGGGCAGCTCCACGCCTGTGATAGCACTATAGGATATCACCAGGATCATAGGATTCCTCAAGGGGTCCTCGCACCCCTACTAAATATTCCCAAGGACATCTCCCATGGTGTTGATAATATACCACCTCTGCTTTATGATGCTGCTGCTGCTGCCGCGGACGCGCTGCCAGATGTGGATAAGACCTTGCTTGTATTTCATCTCTTTACTCATATATATGAATAATAGCCATTCAAATGCAATTATATGTCTACATTCACCTAGAAAATGATATTTCAAAATTCATAGCATACCAAGCAGTAATAAGTAAACCTGGAGACTTACTACTTCTCCTTATACCAGTCTCGAGCAGTCGTAGGCCAGCGTGCAGGTTTACCACCAAATCTACCACCTACCCGCGCTGTGGGTTTGAGTTACCACCTAGTAGGAGTTACCACCTCCAAGCAGGTGGTAAGTGCTTCATGCCCTAATGCCCTCGTCCACTTCTTTGCCACGTCGGTGGTAAAGGTTCGCATTTTATCCACACGCCATATAAGTCGACCCCTAGTTTTGGAGAGATTTTTCAGGCTCAAAGAGTTGACTTGTATGCCGCCATTTACGGTAATAGTAATAATATAGGCAGGCGATGGCTACCTGTTGCGTTGGCACAACACATAGGCAGACACACGTCATTTGGAAAGCTTGCGGCCAGGTACCGACTTCTCCTTCTCATTGGCCAATGGTATTACTGGGTAAAGACCGAAGTATAGACCAATTTTGTCAGCGTTGTACAACTGGTTTAGTGATAATCCTTCAGACTCAACCAGGCGGCACAGCTTATCATTCAGCAGCGCCCGAATGGTCCAACCTTCGTCCAACTTCTGGAGAATCTCCAGAATTCTGGAGAATTTTCGCCGGGTAATGCATCACATGGACGGATAGTGTTTTAATACAGCCGATTTTGCTGCACCGGATAACGTCGCACGACGGATATTAGAACAACGGAAAAACGAGAGATTGCTGTATTCCAGAAAGACACCATACCCTACAAGGATACCAATTTGTTATTTAAGGTGCCTTCTGGACATACAAGACACTGGTGTAATGCTTATCCGTTGGAAATCACTTGTTCTTGAGATATTAATTTCTTAATATATTTTAACTATGCGCCAGCTGCTGGCAGGTTAGTTTAGGTTAACCTAATAGGTTAGATTTGGTAAAATTTGTTCAATAATCAGTGGTTACAGTTAAAATTATAATGAAAATTAAAGGAAGAGTATGCAATTTCCATTCTTGGCGATTTCAATGTTCACCATCAGCTTTTGCTTTCATCTTATTTCACTGACCAACCTGGTGAACAAGCCTACAAACTTTGCTATCCTCTGGGACCTAGAGCAGCTAGTGCAGCACCCTACAGTTCCTGACTGCCTTGGAGACACGCCCAACATTTTTTATCTTTTCCTAACTACTAACCTTCTGCTTACTCTGTGAACTATCTCTCCGTTGGGTTCCTCCGATCAGAATCTTATTTCTGTAACCTGTCCTATCGCTCCGGTGCTGCCCTGGGACCCACTAAGCGGAGGTGCTTCTAGCATTTCAACTCAGCTAAGTGGGAGGACCTAAGGCAGTCCTACTCTGATTTTCCATGGAATAATTACTGCTTCCATGTCAGAGACCCATTCTTTGTGCAGAGTGCATAACTGAGGTCATTGTGTCTGGCATGAAGGCGTACATTCTACCCATTCTCTAATCCTAAAGCTCGTTAACCTTGGTTTAACTCTGCTTGTTCGCATGCTGTCCATGATAGAGAGGCGGCTCACAGACGGTACCGTAACCATCCATCTCCTGAAACTCTTACCTTATATATTTTTGCTCGTAATCATGCCAAATCTTTTCTTCAATATACCAAAAGTCCTTAATTCATAGAAAATTTCTAAATCTTTCTAAATCAAACTCCTCTCGTTGTTAAGTTAACAAAGTAATCAGCTTGTGTATCAGTACAGCGAGGTCCCATTTACGAGCATTCGATATACGAGAAATCTGATGATATGAGATGTGTAAATTAGGGTCTATTTTCAATATACGAGATCGAAATCCAATACTACGACATTCAAACTGGGGTGGGTAAAATTACAAGTTATTACTAAAGTAAATTGCAAGTTATTTACTAAAATTGTAAAGTCATTTACTTACTATATGATTTTTACCTAAGGTAATAATATAATCAATCTGAAAATATGATGATTCTGGTGGCTCGGTACGACAATGTGGCCTACAAAATTCACATCCCTGTTGATAACACTGCAGGTGAACAACAACAACACGCGCTTGCCAACCTACTCCGAGCCTTGTTTTAGCGTGAAAATACGTCAAAATGTGCGACTAAGTCATAGACGAGGTGAGTGAGAGGTGCAGGAAGATGTGTCCGCGTGTGTGTGGGTATCTGGGGAGGGCGGGGAGGGTGTGAGAGGTGGAAATAGCCAGCTCTAGTGTTGCTCAGTTGGGGAAAACGTGAGGAAAAGTGAACGATGGACTGAACGATGTACAATGATTCAGATGCGCAGAGACGAGTTTGTGGGCAGTGGAAGAGGTCTGCGCACCCTTTCCTTGTCCCTTACCTACGTACCCTCTCGAGTCTAGTGTATCACGCGGAGTCCCCAAGAGTACATACAACGTCTTGTTGCTGTATGTATTGTCCTTTTTTG
>JACEEZ010009944.1:0-29209 GCA_016584305.1 Chionoecetes opilio | reverse complement strand
TTAAAAAAAAAAATTTTTAAAAAATTTTTTAAAAAAATAAAAAAAGATAGGAAAAAAAAATAATTTTTAAAAAAAAATAATGGAAATTGTTTTTTTAAAAAAAAATTTTTTTTAAATATTTTTTTAATAAATTTTTTTTTTTTAAAAAATATTTAAAAAAAAATAAAAAAATTTATAAAAATTTATTTGTTTTTAAAAAATTTTATTATAAAATAGATAAAATTGGGGAAAAATTTTATTATAACAAAATATTGAATAGAACATACCTAACTAACCTTATAGTTTTAATGAAACCTACCTAACTTTACCGCTAATTATAAATAATAGACAGGACTTCGCGTTCGTTTTCAAGACACCGACAATTTTTCCCTGGCATACAATAGGTTTTTCTAATGGAGATATGTTATTTTTGCAGAAACCCATAAAACATCACCAAATTTTATGGTACCATTTCATTAAAATCACTAATCTCCATCATAAATACACTAAAACTTGGCCTGGAAAAATTAGGAGTGTCTTATAGTTTTTAATGACCCTAACCTAACTTATAGGTTAGTAACCTTAGTTAGCTTTAGTCACCTTATTAACCTTATAGGTATATATATATATATATATATATATATATATAAATATTAAATATATAATATATAATAAAATATTATATATATATATATATATATATATATTATATATATATAAAATACAATAGGTGCTTTTCTGATGGAGATACAGTGTTTGTAATGAAAACGGTCCCATAAAATTCGGTGATGATTTTCTTTCTTTATTTTTTTTTTTAATGGGTTTGCGCAAAATAAAACTATCACCATTAGAAAAAGCACCTCTAACAGGCCCGGAAAAATAGTCGGTGTCTCTGAAAACGCCCGGGGCGAAGTCCTCGTCCATTATAAACCAAATTATCTTCAGATTTGTGTTTTTATGAATGTCAAGAGTGCATTTTCATTCCAAAACCAGGTATCTGAAAAATAAACGGAATATGCCTATAAATAATTACAAATACTTACGAGCGATGTTGTCCCTGTTGCGTTACATAGCGGGGCGTCCAAAATTGGGAAAAAGGTACCACTTGACAGTGGCAACAGCATCAGCCCCGGAACCACTCGGAAGAGCCTTGGTGGGACCCTCCTCATCCGGAATACCTGTCCCTGAAGTAGGCCCACCTCTTTTTACAGTCCTCCGCTGTAACAAAGACCAAAATATCAGATGTTGATGGAATTTTAATATTTTGATGGGCACAGCAAAGTATGCAGTTTCACTTTAAGAGGCAGTATTGCTTGAGTAGGCATACATATATTAAACAACACCTTTATGTTCAATTTCATGATTTTGAAAAATTTTGTTCGACGTACCATTCATGTTCGCTGAATTGCTATAGACGTCCAATTATTACTTTTCATAGCCACGTCCTTATGTTCTCCTGGGCAGCATCGTAGACCCAAAGGGGGAAACTGGCCCACGGTGCTGATCAGTTTTTCATCCTGCTCCTCGGTCTACATTCTGGCAAATAGTAGTACATTAGGAAACTGTAGTGACAAGTGTAATATATGTTCAAACAAAAATGAATGACTTGACAAATATTTTTTTGGAGTGGGGGATAAGGATTCATTTGCACCAAGGTTTTTACGTTTAAGTTTGATGGTCTAAACAGGGTCTTTACCATATTCATATACATGGATGGATAAATTTGGAAGGAGCTCTGCACCCCCAAAGATACTAACGGCACGATAATAGTTAATAGAGTTTATGGTACGCTCGTCTACCGGATATTTTGGGTCCCCGTCGCCGAGAGTTCCGCTCCAATTTTTGGTAAATTTATACTCTTACCATATTAACCATATTTCTCTACATAATTGGGAGTATGGTTTCTGGTTACAAAAATTTGGATTCTGAGAACTTAATTTCCCAAAGTAATCCATTGCAAATCACTATTTTCGGAGATATATAATGTTGGAAAATATGCAGTTTCAACCACTACTCCCAAATGACCATACTCTCCTGAATGTAGAAACACGGGTAAAATTTGATTCAATGTATTATTGGGCACTGTAATATCAACTTCAAGAACTTAAAACTCGCCGAAAATAGGAACACTCGTCGAAGTGAAAATTGGAACACTCGCCGATTTTGGGCCCGACAATTCCAGGTACATATATATCTAATTTTGACTTTAGCTGTTTATGTATACCTAACCTAACGGTAATCTAACCATTACCGTCAGCGAGAGTTCCAAGTTTGCGTTGGGATGAGAATTTTGGTAGCCCGACGAGAGTAACATAAACCATTCTTTGCAGCAAACAGTGGTTCATATTAAAATTATCAAATATTATTAAATGTACTGTATCCACAGAGGTTACATACAGTGGCAGAACTGGGGGGAAAAGCCTGGGGGGGCACGTGCCCTAAAATTTTTTAGGGTAGTGCCCCCCCATTTCCGGGCGGTGTCCCTCATTTGAATAACTAGATAAATATGTAACGTACTGAGAAAACTAACCAATTGTTTTTAATCAAAAATTTATACTCATAATGGTTTATAATAACATGATGAATAGTTATATGTAATGTAGGGTTTATAATGGACGAGGACTTCGCGGTCGTTTTCAGAGACACCGACTATTTTTTTTTGGCCTACAAAAGGTGCTTGTTCTAAAGAAGATAGTTTTATTTTGCGCAAACCCATAGAAAAAAAAAAAAAAAAAAAAACTATTTTTATGGTACCGTTTCCATTAAAAAACACTATCTTCATCGAAAAAAGCACTAAAACTTGGCCGGGAAAAATTTGCCCGGGGTCTTTTAGGTTTAATGAAACCTATAAGGGTTAGGTTAGGTATTTTTGTGGTCAAGATTAGGTTAGGTTTCATTAAAACCTATAAAAAGGTTAGGTTAATTTTCATTAAAAACCAAAAAGACCCTGACAAATTTTTCCAGGCCAAGTCTTAGTGCTTTTTCTGATGGAGATACAGTGTTTTTTTAATGGAAACGGTACCATAACATTCGGTGATTTTCTTTTTTTCTTTTTTTAAACTATGGGTTGGCGCAAAATAAAATTATCTCCATTAGAAAAAGCACCTTATCGGCCAGAAAAAACAGTCGGTCTCTCTGAAACGAAACCCCGAAGTCCCGTCCATTATTACCAAATGCATCATATTATATATATATATTATATATATATATTATATATATATAATTATATATATATATATATATATATATAATATATATATAAAATATATATATATATTATATATATATATATATATAATATTAATATATATAATATATATATAAAATATATAAAAATATATATTGGAAAAATTGTCACCCCCACATTTTACCTGTGGCCCCCTGCCATTTCCCATATTTACTGTCTCAAGGTTGTTATTTTAAAACAGTTCCCTTTAAGGCCGGGAGTTGGTATTCAATAGAGGGGAGTTGGTTGGGGAAAAAATTTGTTAAAAAGGAGTATGGTTTAAACTGATTTTTAAATAAAAGAAAATTTTTCCCTTTTTCGCTGGGAAAGGAAAAGGATTTTCCCTTTTAAGGAGGAAAAGAAAACCTTTCAATAACCGTTTTGGGGTGATGGGAAAAGCCTTTACATCCCGGGTAAAATGAAGTGAAGATGGTTGGATGATTAACTGCTGTGGGTGGTTTAAAAAATTTGCGGGGCATTTGGGGTGCTGTGGGGGTGTTTTATTCAAATTTTCACCAATGCGATACCAAAAAACCCCTTTAATTTACTCGTTAAAATATAAATTAAAAACATTTCAAAAAATTTCAATTTGAATATTTTTGGGATCGCCCCCAAGTTTAATTAATCATCTCTTTACACTCCCTTGTACGGCCGATTCCCCACAAGAAAAAAACTTTGTGGGAGCCCTTTTAGCGGGGTGGTGCCCGGGGCCCAAACGGGATGGACCGGCCCTTTATGTTATTATTCATTGCCGACGTGACGGGCTTAGCAATACGGCAAATGGTCATATCTACAAGTTGAGGACGGATGTAACTACGTGCTTGTATATATTAAACTTAGTAGAACCCATCCAAAAAGACACAGCGTTACATCACACACGTCATATAATAATGTAAGCGGTATCTCGGCGGCTTGGAAGAGTTTGTGGTCTAGGGATATCAACCGCCAATCACGGTTGTCAGATCTCGTGACGTCACACAAAGGGGTGGAGCTAACGTGAATCGCCGTGAGCGAAGCCCTGTGCTCCTCTCTCTCTCTCTCTCTCCTCTATCTCTCTCTCTCTCCTCTCTCTCTCTCTCTCTCCTCTCTCTCTCTCTCTCTCTCTCCAATACCTGAAGGCAGTGAAGGGGTGAAGGGAGGTATGAAGGGAAAAGTTTAAGGGGGTGAGGGGGGAGGTATTGAAGGGGTGAAGGGAGGTATTTGAAGGGTGATAAGGGAAGCTCTCTCTCTCTCTCTCTCTCTCTCTCTCTCTCCCCCTTCTATCTCTATCACCCCTTCAGGTATTTGAGAGAGAGAGAGAGAGAGAGAGAGAGAGAGAGAGAGAGAGAGAGAGAGAGAGAGAGAGAGAGAGCTTTTTCACTCATAACTTCAAAAGTGGCAGTGTGGACAGGATGCTGACGAACAAAATGTAACCGAATGCACACAACTCTGGCAACGGCATTAAACACCGACGATAAGCGCCGACGGTGGTGAGTGGTAGTGTGTACGGCTTAAATAAACACTACATAACACTGTCTTACCTTACGTCACCACGGACATCACTGCTACCTTGCCCTCGTCACCACAGAGGGTCCAGCAGATCATCACGATAAGGCAGGCACACACGCAGACACACACTCGCCCTGCTGGAAGCCACGAATTTTGGTGAGGAAGCCGTAAGAAGCCGGCTTCTTGCAGCTTGAGTTTTCTGTTAACTCGAGGCCCTTTTAAGAAGCCGGCTTCTTACGGCTTGCCCAGCTGGGCCAAGCCGTAAGAAGCTAGAGGAAGCGAGCCATGGGCCCCGTTTCTCACGGCTTCTCTCGGCTTCATACGTCACGATACGTGACGTCAGAGAAAAACAACACGTAGCAGTGTTGCGCGAAATCTTATCAGTGCAAAATCCTGTAGACCCCTCCATTCATCTATCGTATTTCACTAATTTTACAGCTTATCTGCTGCCCCGATACACGTTACAGGCAACATCGAGTCACTAGCTTCCCATGAGAACACTTACAAGTAATAATAGTTGATAAAATAATACATGATAAAAACCATACTCCTGACTGTTTTTGACGTGGATAATTTAAGCTTTTGAGTAACTATTATTACGTGTAAGTGTTCTCATGGGAAGCTAGTGACTCGATGTTGCCTGTAATATGTATCAGGGCAGCAGTTAACCTGTAAAACCAGTGAAATAAGAGCGATGAATGGAGGGAGGTTTACAGGATTTCGCGCCTTGACAATATTTCGCAAAACAGCGGGACAGGCGGAACTAGTAATAGAGTGAATATCGTCGTAGAAATAATGTAATTACAGATAACAGGACACAAGTAAACACACAGATGTACATTCAAAAGCATGGACTTACCTTAAGACCACGTATAAGAATATACAAGGTACCGTAGATAACACTATATAGTTGCCAGTCAATTGCCACTGCACTAATGTCGCCAGGCACAATATATTTCGAATTTTAGCATCCCTACAGACTTTTATGTGCCACTGAAGACATGTAGTGTGATGTACATAATATAAACTACTGTGGATGCGTCTTCAGTGGCACATACAAATCAGTAGTGATGCTAAAATTCGTAATATTGTGTGCCTGGCGACATTAGTGCAGTGGCAAGTGACTAGCGACTATAGTGTTATCTACGGTAGAGCAACTGATAGGTATATATTGTGGAAATTACTAGCATTGCGTTTAATTCAGTATGTTTATGAGAGAAGGTGTGGCTGGATATGAGTTGAAGATGACAATTCGTCATTGTGTGCACATTCACCTTTTTTTTGGCATTAAATCAATCAATCAATCGTCATTGTGTGGTTGTTTTGTTTACAGCTATCAGCTGTGATCACCGAGCGGGCGAGCCCCGACAAGAAGCTGGCAACTGTCAGCCGTTCTAGCGAGGCACGCAAGCGAGAGAGAAGCCGGGAGAAGCCAGGCTTCTTACGGCTTCCTCACCAAAATTCGCCTCAAGTGAGGTGGTGGCGGGGGGCGGTGGGCTTCACATCCGCTTCAGTCTTGGTGGTTCGAGCAGCCCGGGACAGTGCGCGAAGCACAGGCCTCGCCCACTCAGTGCAACAAGGCAGCATAACAGTACCGTGTGGCAGCATGACAGTATATCAGCTCAGGCACATTCACATCACGCATTACTATCATATAAGGTTATGGCAAGGGTAATAGGGAAACTTAATACAAGTCAGCGATTCGGATCTCAGCGCGCCGTGACGTAAGCGGAGGATGCCTGATATACGATAACACTCTAATGACTCGCATGTACTCTTGAAGTACACAGCAACGTCACACTAAAACCCTGCCGTGATTGCACCAAAACTCTGCTGTTACGTGACGTGTGACTGTCAGTCTGTGCACCATCGCATCGCCACGCTGCTCTCTGCTCAGGGTGACAGTACAGGGTGTGGTGTCGCCGCCTCGCAGTTTTGTGGCGACAGCCGAACCCGCCGTGAGTGCAGGATTGGTCGCAGCCTTGACAGAGAGGAGGTGAAGCAACGACAGCGTCATCAAGAGCTCTGGCGCGAAACTAGAATACCCATTTTGAAGGGGAACTATAACAATTCCTTTTCTTTGGGAAACTGTGTGTGGGGTGTGTGTGTGTGTGTGTGGTTGTGTGTTATAAAATATATATATATATATATATTTTATATATATATATAATATATATAATATATATATATAATATATATATATATATATATATATATATAAAATATATATTATATTATATAATATATATATATATATATATATATATATATTAATCATATTTGTTTAAATTTAAATCAAGTTGATTTTAATCACTGATTTAAATCATGATTTAAATCAAATTTTTTTTTTAAAGAATCACTGATTTAAAATCATACCTTATCATCTTTTGAAAACGAGAAGGGGAAAGAAGGAAAATTAAGCAAATGGGCTTTATGAACACCAATTTTATCATTCCCGAGCGAGCGCGAAGCGCTCACGAGCCCTCACGGATACGGGATTTTTCTCACAATCAAGCGGCCGACCCGACCGACCGACCATCACGCTTAGCGGCCGACCCGACCCGACCGACCGACCGTCACGCTTTTCAGGAGCTTATATTTTTGGGAAATCCCGCTTTCCGATTGACAAGCGGTCTTCCCCAATCTGATAACCCCATTCAATCCCTTTTTGACTTGATTGTTTTGTCTCACGTGAGAGGTCAGCATGGCGCGTAGCGCGTGCCGCGTGAGGGGTGTCAAAAACAACGTTATCTTGCTATAGCTAAGAAACGGCTGTACCGACTAAGTTGAAATTTTGTGTGTGGTTTCAGACCACCCCACCTAGCAATGTCACACAGGTCAAACTCCGGGTAAACGCCGCACGTGCGCACGTGCGGCGGGTTTCCTACGGGTTTCGCTCGTCCTTCCCCGATTAAGGCGTCTTATTTGTTGTAGCTACGAGCGAGCGCGAAGCGCCCCCGCGAGTCCTCACCGGATACGGGATTTTTTACGAGCGAGCGCGAAGCACGCGAGTCCTCACTGGGATACGGGATTTTTCTCACTTAAGCGGCCGACCCGACCCGACCGACCATCACGCTTAGCGGCCGACCCACCCGACCGGCCGACCGTCACGCTTTTCAGGAGCTTATATCTTTTAAACCCCGCTTCCGATTCCCCAAGCGGTCTTCGTCATCTGATAGCCCATTTAATTCCTTTAGTGCTTAACATGTTTTGTTTCACGTGAGGGGTCAGCATGGCGCGTGGCGCGTGCCGCGTGAGGGGTGTCAGACAACGTTATCTTGCTATAAGCTGAGAAACGGCTGTACCGACTAAGTTTGAAATTTGGTGTGTGGTTTGAGACCACACACTTAGCAATGACACATAGGTAAAACTCCGGTGACGCCGCACGTGCACACGTGCGGCGGGTTTCTACGGGTTTCGCTCGTCCTTCGCCGTTTAAAGGCGTCCTTACTGGTATAATTATATCATAATGAGACACAATGAGTGGTGCGGGGGAATCCACTGTGGCACTTTTAGATAGCAAATTGCCATGTGGCTGTTTTCACGGCAGAATATTTTTTTCTCAATTATATATATATATTTTTGTTGTATTTGTACAAAAAGCCACACTACATAAACCTAAAGTTGAATGTGCAAGTTACTTTTGTTTATAAAAGCCAAAATGATATTAACCAAGTTTAATATGCCTTATGATTAATTATTAAACAAAAAATATAATTCTCCGTTTAACCGCCGAAGTATTTTTTACTACAAGAAAAATCCATTGAAAACCGATTGACTTTCAGACATTCAGAAGTCAAGTAGCAAGGATCACTATGAAAAATTAGGCCGAACAGTATGATATGACAAAATCAGGCAACATTTTGTGTAGCTGACTCTCATAACAAAACAGAATGATGACCTTTCATATGCCAGCTAGGAGGGTATTAGCGGAGGCGAATTAATAAACATTTGGTGTGTCTTGGGGGGGGAAGGGTAAAGCTTGCAGGACGGTAAAGACCGCCCACTCCATCCCCCCGGCAATAGGAGCCACGAATGGGGTAGGGCCAGTCTGGATGTGTTTTCGCGAGCATCAGTGCAGCCTGGGCCAGCCTAGACCGGTCTAGGACTGTCCTGACAAACGTCGCGAAAACGCACTCATAGACATAGACCCATTGATGTGAAACGTCTATCACAGATATATACAATATGAAAATTCATCTGTATTTCATGTTTTATGCATTTTTTATTAACTTATTCTTTCTCTTTTTTAGTTATAAATATGCTTAATAATATCTTATAGTAGTTAGATTTCATGTAGTACAAACAAATTAATAAAAAAAAAATCGATTTAAATAAAATAAATCGGAATTTAAAAACAAATAAATCTGAATTTTTTTTTTAAAATAAAAAAAAACTACAACCCTGATATATTAAAATATATATAATTTTATATATATATATATGTATTATATATATATATATATATATATATATATATATATATTATATATATATTATATATATATATATATATTATATATATATATATATAATATTATATATATATATATATATATATAATATTGCCATAAGTGATTAGTTAATATATACATTTTACCACAAAGTGCTTACCTCTATTTTTGCAATATATGCAGAGAAAATATCCCCTAAATTTGGGTTTTTGTTTTGCGGACTTGCGGTTGCGGAAGTGTAAACTTCAAGAAATTTGCGGATTTGCGGGGTTTCGGAAACGTCAGGATTGGAGCTTTCGGATTTGCGTTTGTGGAAGTGGATTTTCGTTTGCGGTGCCCACCTCGGGTTTGGTGTGTGTGAGAGAAAGAAAAAAAATCTAACCTCCCCACACACGCGCGCCTCTTCTCTCTCTCCCCTTCTCTCTCTCTCTCCTCCTCTCTCTCTCTCTTTTCTCCCCTCTTTTCTCTCTCTCCTCTCTCTCTCTCTCTCTCTCATCTCCTCTCTCTCCCCTCTCTCTCTCTCTCTCCTCTCTCTTTTCTCTCTCTCTCTTCTCTCTCTCTCTCTCTCTCTGAGATTAAAAATACTAGGGGTTTTTACATCTTACTCCTACATCCTCAGTATCCACCTACAGTTTATAACACGAGTACTTCCCTTTGCTACTCCTTATTTCTCCCATTATAAGTCCTTCATCCCCTCAACCACCCCCACCTTCCCACTACTCCACACTCATTGTTTTGGTTTTAAGAATATTTAGGTCAGTGGTTTCATGTGTTAAAGGCGTTTTCTGCGGGGGTTTTTTGGTTGCAAACGGAAAATTTTCGGTTGCAAAACGGTCACAACAACAAAAAAAAAAAAAAATGTTTGCGGGTGGGGCCAATCATCTTCCCTGGATGGTTGAACAGGGATCAAAATTTGAGCAACCGAAAATTTTTCGGTTGCTTTCGGTTGCAATCAGGATCCCCGCAGAAAACCCCTTAAGTTCAGTGCCATTTTTTACTTTTTAATGGATGTTAGTAGTAGTAGTAGTGGTAGTAGTGGAGTAGTGGTAGTAGTAGTAGTGGTAGTGGTGGTGGTAGTAGTAGTGGTACCCAGTAATGTGGTGGTGGTGGTGATGGTGGTAGTAGTGGTGGTGGTAGTAGTGGTGGTAGGGGTTAGTGGTGGTGGAGTAGTGGTGGTAGCAGTAATGTGGTGGTGGTGGTGGTAGTAGTGGTGGTGGTAGTGGTGGTGGTAGTAGTGGTGGTAGTAATAGTGGTAGCAGTAATAGTGGTGGTGGTGGTGATGGTGGTAGTAGTGGTGGTGGTATTAGTGGTGGTAGTAGTGGTAGGAGTGGTGGTAGTAGTGGTGGTAGTAGTGGTGGTGGTGGTAGTAGTGGTGGTAGTAGTAGTGGTGGTAGTAGTAGTGGTAGCAGTAATAGTGCTGGTGGTGGTGGTGGTGGTGGTGATGGTGGTGGTGGTAGAAAGTGGTGGTGGTAGTAGTGGTAGTAGTGGTGGTAGTAGTGGTGGTAGTAGTGGTGGTTGTGGTAGTAGTGGTGGTAGTAGTAGTGGTGTTAGTAGTAGGGGTACCAGTAATAGTGGTGGTGATGGTGGTGGTGGTGGTGGTGATAGTAGTGGTGGTGGTAGTAGTGGTGGTAGTAGTGGTAGTAGTGGTGATAGTAGTGGTGGGGGTAGTGGTGGTAGTAGTGGTGGTAGTAGTGGTGGTGGTAGTAGTAGTGGTAGTAATAGTGGTTGTGGTAGTGGTGGTGGTAGTGGTGGTAGTAGTGGTGGTAGTAGTGGTGGTGGTGGTGGTAGTAGTAGTGGTGGTCGTAGTAGTGGTGGTAGTAGTGGTAGTAGTGGTGGTGGTAGCAGTGGTGGTAGTAGTGGTGGTGGTAGTGGTGGTAGTAGTGGTGGTAGTAGTGATGGTGGTAGTGGTGGTAGTAGTGGTGGTAGTAGTAGTGGTGGTAGTAGTGGTAGTAGTGGTGGTGGTAGTAGTGGTGGTAGCTAGTAGCTAGTGGTGGTAGTGGTGGTAGTAGTGGTGGTAGTAGTAGTGGTGGTAGTAGTGGTGGTAGTAGTGGTGGTAGTAGTGGTGGTAGCTAGTAGCTAGTGGTGGTAGTAGTAGTGGTATTAGTGGTGGTAGTAGTGGTGATAGTAGGTGTGGTATTCCCTCACCTTTCAAACCAACCAAATATTACATATACTCGCACGGGGATATTTTGATAAACGAAGATAATGTTCATATCCTCAAATTCCCCCCTTATTTACTCCATCTACTTTCCTCCTCATCCTCCTCTAATTATTGTTACTGCTACTCCTCCTCCTTTTCCCTCCTCTCCTCCCTCTTTTCTATCAGACGTTAATTCTCTATCCTGAATTCTCTCTCTCTTTTCTAATCTCCCTCTCTCTCTCCTTCAAACCTGCCAAATATTACATACTCTCGCACGGATCATCACTTAAAACTTCCATCAATGCTACACTAGCCATCCTAGTCACGCTAGAAGCCTCGCCTAGATCACTCACTCTCACGGCCTCAATCCTAAATCCTGAATATTTCAAACCTTCATTCCAAGAACATCTCTTATTTCAGAACGTCAGTCTTGGTATAAACTACGTATCATATCATTAATACACCTACTTTTTTATCTCTAGTCTCACAGTCCTTCCTTTCACCCTATGCTTCTCAGATCCTACCACTCTACCACCTTGTAGGTCTCCCTCTTATTAGTCATCAAGGTTTGTATAGAGAAGTAAGGTAGTAGAAATATTTCTTCCCTCCCGCTATACTACGTTCTATTTCTTCACTTGACTTTCAACACGTTATTCTCCTTCCAAAAATAAGATAATTTTACACAAGAGAATCATAATGAGAAAAACATTTAACTGAGAGAGTAATGAATAATAGGGGAGCGAGATATTTGTCATTTTACTAAAATAATAAAGATTATACTTACGACACTAAGGAGATGATTGGCACTGCAGATTTTCCCCCTGCTTACGGCCTGTATTGAAACAAAAGAAAAGAAAAAGGTATTATTGCAGTTCAATATAACTGTAGGTAAGACTGCTAAGGCAAGGTTTCAATAATGGTGGTTTCCTACACCCGAAATGAAGCCTCACACTGCCGAGTCTAGAAGGTGACTGATTGGGGGGGAGGCAGGGGGGGGGGGCAGCCTGGACTGGAGAGGAGACTGGAAACTGCCCAAGCTCGGGTGTCAAGCTACCAAATAGTATTATGTCCTATTTTAACAAGACTTCTCATTATTGAGTCTTACTTCTTATTACCAAATTCATTGATTTAACATTCATTCCGAACTTGCAGGCATATTAAGGCACATGGTCGTGTAGACTGTAGGGTACAAGTGATGAGACAGTCAGACAGCAGAGCTGAACACTGTCCCGCCAGGAGCGAGGCGGCACCACCCCCGCAAGGACGCCACGGCAGCCTGGCAGACACCACGCGCCAAGGAGACACCACGTTAAATACACAACTCATCAGAGGTGGGCATTCCGCAATTTTAGTCCGCAATTCCGTAATTCCGCAACTTGCGGAATGGTAATTCGGTTGCGGAATTGCGCAATCACAGATGCCTGAAAAAATTGCGGAATTGCGAATTGTGGACCGCCAAAATTTTAAAGCGCAATCGCAATAACTTGCGGAATGGGTAATTCGGTTGCGGAATTGCGCAATTACGGATGCCTGAAAAAAATGCGGAATTGCGGGTTGCGGACCGCCAACATTTTGAAACGCAATCGCAATAATTGTGACGATCACCACCTTCAAAATGGCAAGTGCCCGCGTGAACATAAGTTCCCACCAAATATGGTGGAGACGACACTGCCAACTGCCAATGAGCCGTGCTTTTGTCGTCCAAGCACTGTCTTGGATTACGAAGACCACTCCAATAACACTTGCTGAAATGTGTGTTATACTGCTTTGTGATATTGTTTGCAATGTTTTGGACTGATTATTGTTTCGGCCCCTACCAAGCTTGTTGTGTTTTTGTCGCAGAAACCAATCAGTTTTCAATTGCGAGAAAAAACGGTCTTCGTACCAAGACCAAGCAAGCATCGTCCAAGCATCGCTAGCTAGTGTTATAGCTAGTGTAGCACAGTCACTTACTCAGTCAGTGCGTTCTGGGACTTGGGATTGAGAGCGTGTACGCTCACTACGCTGGCCGTGTGTGTGATTACTGATTTATCCTACATATACTGTTGTTGTGTTAGTGAAGTACTAAGATTGCACAAATTAGACAATAGACACTGGTTACTGGTAGTGGTTAGTGGTTAGTAACCACTAACCAGTGTCTATTGTGGTAAATAAACGGGTTTATTAACTTATATATAGGCTAACAATAGGCTTAATAAACGGCGTTTAGTAAATAAACGGCTATTTTTGCTTCTGTCTAATTTGTAATTTCAGTATTTCGAATTTGTCTTATATTTTGCAGATTGTACTCATATAATTAGCGTTTACTAAACGCTAATTATATGAGTACAATCTGCAAAATATAAGACAAATTTGAAATTACTGAAATTACAAATAAGACAGAAGCAAAAATAGCCGTTTATTTACTAAACGCCGTTTATTAAGTCTATTTTTGCTTCTGAAAATTAGCAAATTTAACCAGAATGGACAAATTTTGTCGCCATCTCCGTCGCCTAGGAGTAGGAGTAGGAGTGTGGATACACTGGATACTGATAGTGTTAGAAGTGGGGATTGTGTCAGAAGTGACTTGGAGGCTCAGGATGATCTCCCCAGCACTCTGCCCCTCAGCCAGAGCACGGAGCGTGAGAGCAGCCAGGGCCAGGAAACAGGTAGAGAGAAGCTTCCAGCTAACTTGAGTCACTTGGACAAGTAAGTTATTCCTTATCTACTGAGTATTTAGTATATTTAATTTGGTCAATTTATAGTTTCAGCCAACCAACGATTTTCTGATGCGCCTTATTATATACATAAGGCGCATCCGAAAATCGTTGGTTGGGTGAAACTATAAATTATCCTTTAATTTACTAGTTAAAAGTTAAAACATAGAAAAATTGTTATAAAGGCTGAATAAAAGGTGATATATATTCAATATATATTTGATTATTTGTGAACACAGTCATCACAGAGAGCGGCCTCTTACGCAAATTTTTGCAAGGTACTACTGCATTTATCAGAAAACGAAATATATCAATGGAAAGCTAATACAATTCTGCTTCTATTGATATCTTCCATGTAATATGTTGTCCCACATAGTTTTACATGACGACACGTTTAAGTGAATTTTTAGTTCATGCATATTTCTTCAGAGTCTCATAATGGCCTTTAATTAATGTGTTTTACTGTGTTTTATGTGATAATCTTATAGAACAAACATTTCCGAAGATAGCAGTATATCCTTTATACATGTATAACATGATATACTGCGGGGTCATGCCTTGAGAACTTCCCCGGGTCTTGGGTGAACGAAGAGACCCTGGCGCTAAGATGGCGCCCAGTAGCGTTTAGCATAGGGCCTATGAATGGCGTTACCCTCTTTCATATAGATACCCTAGTCACCTAGTGATTACTAGCCAGGACTGTGAAGTGTAAAAGTAAAGAAAAACACTAAAAGAGACAAAGACTTAATTGTGAATGACAAGTAACAAGTATAGACAGAAACAATAGGAATACAGAAGTATTACAAATAAACACTAATAAAAAGTCTTGAAACATTTTTTGTTTTAATTGTAGGTGTTTTGTTGGATAATTTATAGTTTCACCCAACCAACGATTTTCTGATGCGCCTTATGTTCTTCTGGTGTTTTTTTTATGAGTTTTGAATGAATCTGCTAACTGTTTCTGTCGCAATTTTTTTTTTTTTTTTTTTTTTTTTTAGGTAGATAAAGTTTAGCTTTTTTTTTTTTTTTTAGTTAGGTAAAGGTTAGGTAAGGTATATGTTAGGTTAGGTTAGGTATAGGTAAGGGTTAGGTTAGGTTTAGGTTCATTTGTTTTTTTGTCATTTTTGCAAAAAAAAAAAAAAAAAAAAAAAAATTGCAACAGAAACGGTTAGGAGATTCATTCAAAACACACACACCAGAAAAACATAAGGCGCATCAGAAAATCGTTGGTTGGGTGAAACTATAAATTGACCGTTTTGTTTTAATTGTAGGTGTCAAAATTAGTTTGCGGAATTGCGGAATTGCGGAATTGCGATTGCGAAAAGGCCTATCTGAAAAAAATTGCGGAATTGCGATTGCGGACTGGTGCAGGTCGGAGTTGCGGAATTGCGATTGCGGAATTGGAAAAAAAATTGCGATGCCCACCTCTGCAACTCATACACGCAGAGGCGTAGTTAGGCCTGGGCATTGGGGGCTGTAGCCCCGAATGTTTTATGAATACCCCCGGATTCAAAACCCTTTTTTTTTCTTACAAAAAAAGATAAGCCGACTGGGGCCAAACAAAAATTTAGTAAGAAACAAGAGTTTTGGGGTAAGGTGTGGCCCAGGCAAAAAAGCCGAGATACCCTTTGAAGTTTTATTGTTGCAACTAAAGAACAGCCCGGGGGGCCAAACTGAGCCCCGCTGGCGGGAGACTCCCCCTTTCCCAAGGGGATGCCCCCGAACCAAAATGTTCCTTTAAACTAAACCCCCCCTTCCATGCAAAAAACCCCCCTTGGGGATGACACAAAAAACCTGTTAAAATCCAAAAAATATGGGAAATAATTGGACTGCAAAGGGTAGAAAACAATAGACACTTAAGGCACATAATCCCTTGGGTTAGGGGCCCTTTTCCTGGCGCGCTGCGGCCTGCCCTCCGGGGCATGTCGCTGAGCCCTGTGGGGGAGGGCCCTCCACCGGCGGTCGGGGCCCCGGGTTGTCAGGCATGGCGTGAGCTGGGGGAAGGTGGCCCCCGGTTGCGAAAGGAGTTTTTTTTTTTTTTTTTTTTTTTTTTTTCTGCCGGCCCCATCCGCTTCCCAAAAGTATGCCTGGGGCCAACGTGTCTACGTGCCCCCCTGAGGGGTTTCCCATCGCCCCGTTTCCGTTCTGCACCCGGACCCCTAAATGAGGGCGAGGGGACGCAAATCGTGGGCAGTCGGGGTTTCCACCCTCCGCCGCAAAATCTCCTATAAGCGCCAGGGCCCGCTCCTCCCCCCTCAGCATCCTCACCCTTTGCCCCGCTGACGCTGAGTGCCTTCCGCAGGGGGCAGGGAAATCCCTCAGCTCCCGCCCATCACAGCGGGGCAGGGGACCATCCGTGCTCTGCATTGGCTGTTGTGTACTACGGAAAGGCTTTTGCTGCCGCTGGGGTCGAGCGACCCCCTGGCGAATGTTGCCCCCGAGGATTCTCTGGCCCGACTTCACGCAGCCTGCTCGCCGTTGACTGGGGGAAGTGCGGGGACGACACCCCGGGTTTAGTCCCACGGTGAAAAATTTTTTTGCCCCCCGGCTCACCAGGGGGGTCCGCCGTCGCACGACAGCACTTCAGGGAGCCCAAATCTCCTAAAACCTTTTTTTAAACGCGGGTATTAGCCTATGGGGGCCCCCGCCGGGAAAAGTCTCTACCTCCAGTCAGCCGGTCAGTCTTCGGCGTAGGCGAGAAAATTTTCCCGTTGAGCTGAATAGGTCCCCCGCGGCCTCTGGAAAGGGTACTCAGGTGTTGGCGTGGGCAGGAGAGTCTGGGCGGGATGGGGGGGCGTGTCTCGCACAGTTGACAGTGACGCCCCGCTGCTCTACCCAGCGTAAAAGCCCCCGTAAACGACTTTGGGCCCCTCGGAGCAGGGAGTCCCCCCCCTGGTGCCCTGCATGGAGGTTACGAGCACTGCCCCCCCCCCCCGAGGGGGGAGGGACCCCGGGAAATCCCCAAACCGCAAGTCCCCTCGTCCTGGGTAGTGAAAACGTGCCCGGGCCGATGGGTTTGCGCCCATTCGTAGAAGGGGCAAGGCGAGGGGGCCTGCATCCTTGGGGTCCGCCCAATCCCCTGCAGTACTCGCTCACGCAACATGGGTAGTCGTCGCCCCTGCAGGCCTCTCTTGAACTCTGTCGAAACCCACGAATCCCCCCTCCCCCCCCGGGGCGCACCTGTAGCTGAGCGACAAGGCACACTCACCTCCTCTTCAAAGGGTTTCTTCTCGTGGGGCTCGCCATGCACGGGGGTCCCGGGGAAGAGTGTCTGCCGCCAATTGGCCTTCCCCTTCGGGTTTTTTATTTCACGCGAACGTGTACATCAGCGTTTTTCTCCTTGATTTTTTAGTAGCTGGGTTGTTTAGTTTTTCGCTCCTTATCCTTAAAGATTGGTGAGCGCCCGGTGGTGGGTACAAAGGGTGATTTTCATGCAGCCAGGGGGAAGAAAAGCGCCCCTTTTTCATGCACAGGCTTGCGAGAGCTCTCCCCCCACGTTGAGTATTTTTTTGCCGCTGCCTTGGGTGGGGGCTGCCACCAAGGGGGTTTCCCCCCCCCTTCAACACAGGGGGGGATCCTGTGACCCCGCACTCACAAATGCGCATGCCCAAAAAAGCTGATGCCGAGGCGACTGTAGCCGAAAAAATGCGGGGGGGGCCGTGTGACGTCGTATCCTGGGGCCCCTCACTTGCAAGTTCCCTATAGCCTCTCTCGCCCCTCAAATATGGCCTGCACGGGTTGCCCCAGTACCCACCTTTCCGGATGGCCGTTTGGAAAGCCCCTGAACGGCTCCTCAAGGGGCTGTGTCGGAAAAGGGGGCTACCGGGGTTTACCGCCAAACCCAGGATCGGATGTCGTGAGGGAGGGTTTTGCCGGATCTGGAATTCCGTATGCTGAAAAGGGGTCCTGACTCGACTGTAGTCCTCCAGCCCCAGCAGAAGCCCGGAAGGTTTCATCCTCCCGCGAATGGGAAATTTTCCGGCCCTTAGCGTTATCCCGTTCTCTGCCACGCTGCAGGAAATCATCGGTGCCAGAATTTCGGCGAGGTTGGGATGCAGCAGTGTGTCGTCAAAAGCACTTTTAGCTTCCTCGGGAACATCTGTGATCACTCGTCGAAGCGCTTGGGGGAAGGCGTTCCTGTGAGGCACGTTCCCCTCGGGGGGGCCGGTAGCGGTATGCCCCCACGGGGTTATGAAAGTTTGATCTGCTTGTCCCTTGCGAGGGCGATCTGGTGGTACCCCGAGTACTCGTCTGTCACCTTGAAAATGTTTTCGGGCCGCTGGTAAACATGTCGAAGGGCGGGCGGGGGGTGGTGGGGCTCACGGGGCCTTTGTTAGCCCCCTGGTAGTCCACAGTCCTGCGTGGCCACCCGTCCTTTTGGGCACCACAACCATGCGCGGCACCACTCCCTCGGCTCCCCCACCGAAAAAGGCTCATGAGCCCCCCCGCACGTCGTCATCAAGTGCCGCGTACTTTGTCGTGAAGTGGTGAGGGGTCGGGCGGGGGAGAATCGTTGGTTGCGCGTCGGGGCCCCAGGTGAAAATGGTGGGGGGGCCCACTCATCTCTGTAGGGGCGAGTGGTCTACAGCAAACGCGTGCGCCCAAAATGCCCCAGAAACCACTTTTCTAGGGGGTCCCCGTTTTTTCCCCTGTCAGGTCTCGGGGGCAGGTGGGGCGGGCTGGGGGGTTTGGGGTGTCTTCCCTGGGACACCCCCCCCGTTGGCAACGCTAGGGAAAAATTTGGGGGCACAAGGGTGAGGTCTTGCACACCGGTGACAAATACAGCTGACGTACCCAACGCAAAATGAGGGCTGCCTTGGTGATACTGTCCTAGCGTGAATCACCGTCTTGCTGCCCAGGACGTTGATACGGCCCCGGCGAGGTGACGATATTGGCGGTGGGGCGGAGGTCTTTTGGGGACAGGCAAAAGAAACTGGGTGGCAAAACCCCCGAAAGCACACCCCGTGCGCCCGTGTCAGCCACCGCCAAAACCTCGAGCGCGCCCGGGGGGGGTTTGTCGAACACCCCCCTCAGGCTGGCTGACAGTCCATCGGAGCCGCCCACCGTACGCCTACAGTGGGGGGCTGGGTGGCGCCTGCGTGTTTGGGACGGCCCCCCGCCTGAAGGGGCCCCTCTTCCCCCAGGTTTTTTTACGGTCGAAAAAGGGCTGGACATTTTTTTTTCCCTCCGCATCTGCGGGCCACATTACGGGAGCACTTCGCGGGCGTTTGTCTTGAGGCAAGGCTGAGGCGTCTCTCGTTTGGGGGATCCGAGGCCCCCCCCCGCCACCTCGGTGGAGAGGCTTTCTGTAGCCACTCCGCGCCGCCCAGCCTGCCCGCGCCGTGCGCTGCCGCGTTTTCTCAGGGGCCCACTCGAAAATCTCACAATCTTAATAAAATCACTTGCATTGTGGACTGGGGGAGGCTCGCAGGGAAATCGGTTTCATGCGAAGGGCGGTCCCCCATCACTAACTTCTTTTGCATAAAAACACTGAGATTACCGGGCCCAAGGGAACAAAGAAGCCGCACTCCCCGCTTTGCTCTACACTTGACCAAATACAACACACACTTTTTCCCCAGGTCCGGGGGGCACCATAGAAATCTGCCCATCCCCCCCTGTACACTTCGGCCCAAAACGACCCCGCTGCGCTACACTGATCGCTTCCCCTGTCGACTCATAGGTAGGCCTGCCCCTCCCTAGTGCGTCCAGCAAATGCTGAAAACCCCACCTCAACAGAGCCTAAAGTAACCTGCGGCCCGAGGCGCTGCCCCGCCGCAGCCTTTCTGTAAAACCTCACGCTCCGGGCCCATGCCTCCACTGCGACGAGACAGCCCATGGTGGCCCTCGCTGGGCCGCGGCGGTGCGGGGGCGTTTGTAGGCCTTTCGGGGGCGGCGCGGCTGGCCCGCAGGTAACTGACCTGGGCCCCAAAGGCGGCGTGGTTTTCCATACGGTTGTAGTGTACAGGTGGGGTGGAATCCCGGTGGTGGTACTGTCCCGGCCCGGGGGTGTTGTCCAGGGGCCCCGGCGTTGTGTCGCGGTTTTCGGAACTTAAAGGGTTTAAGTTTTCGGATTTGCGTTTCCCCCCGGAAATGGATTTTCGTTTTCGGTGCCCCCCCGTCCACACACACATACACACACAATAACCCGGCTAACACACACACGCAACACAATGCACACACAACACCAGCCCGCATCACACACACACACCCCAAACACACACACACATACCGAAAATTGGTTTTAAATTTTGTACGTTACTATGTAAAAAAATTTTTACAGCGTTCCTTTTCCTAACATACTCTTTTTTCCCAGTTCATTTTTAGTTACTATCGCCTCCTCTTATGTCACCTACCTTATTCGTGTAGTTGTTTCCATTGGCATTCTTTCTGTTGTTCATTTAAGCATTATTCGCCCTCTTGAAATTCCAACGAAAGCATATTAGCATACTAACATTTTTGTTCGTAATAACAAGTTAAACATTATAAATGCATGAATGTGAAGGGAAACAAAACTACGTTCAAACTATATTTCTTTCTCCCAACTATCTACTCGCATAAGTCGAATATAAACTTTTATTTCCTTCATGCAGTACAAATGCTAAACTATTGAATTTCATGTATAGCCTGGCTTTTAAACTCTGGCATTAACGTAAAACAATAACTTAAAAACCCTTTATGCTAAAAATGGTGCCATAAATTAACATGACATTAATTGACTATCGATTGTTCATCGATGCCACCCTGCTGGGGAAGGTGCGGGGGCATTTGGGTGGCCGCCTCGTGGCTGGCCTCCCAAGAGACCCCCTTTGCGGAGTGCGGCTTCCCCCTTTGGTATGGGTGACAGCTGGGGGAGGTGCTGTCCATGATGGTGGGCAGAAAGGAACGTCTGGCCTGCCTGGAGGAGGCAGATCCAGAAGGCCTAGCAGGAAACAAGACGTTTTGGGGTTCTGCTTGTGTGTGCCGTGTGTGTGGTGGTGGAGGTTGTGTTTGTGGTCCTGGTGGCGGGGCGCTCTTGGCAGGGCAGACCCTGGCGGGCCACCACGAGAAAGGAAGCAAGGCCAGGCAGGATGAGCCTCTCCTGCAGGAAACGCAAGCCTTGCAGGTCAAACACACAGAGGTGGAGGACGTGCTGGAGGAGGTTGGAGAGCTGGCCCTTCCTCAGCAGGAGGCAGGAAGTGTCCTCATCCTCGTGGATCAGGACGCCAAAGGCTGCACATCAAGGCCGCCAAGAACACGTGCTGGAGTGCCACGTAAACCCTAAAGAACTTGTTGGCGGAGCGGCAAACACGCGAGGCCGCCACACCTCAACATGTTCGCATCCCAGTGGAGTTGCCCGCCAGACTTTAAAGGCTATTCAAGCTACGCGTAACTGAAGAAGCTAAAAGCGATAGAAGCTACAGCGATAACTGAGAGCTTCAAACTAACACAAAAAATGGTGTCACCACGCCAGCATGGATTGGACGCGGCCGGCAGCAGGCGGCAGGCAGTCACCCCACCCCTCTAAGAAGACTGCTGCCCGCCCACCCCTTTGGGCAAAACCAGGAAGTGGGGGCGTTCGGCCACATCGTCCCGACGCCAGAGGCACGTCGGGTGGCCTTCGTCAGGGCTCGCGCCGCCCTTGATGAACGGGCACACGCGGGGAAAATATGCCTCCAAGACAAAACTAGAGAAATTTAAAAAAGCGGGGGGTTCCCGGTAACATCCTCCCGATGTTTGATGGAAATTTGGGGTAACTGTCTGGGGTATTATGACTGGTCAACGTTGCTTGAATGATATTATTTGGGGATGAATTTGATAATGATTACAATTTGAATGAAGAATTTAACTTAGTCTTCTGATTTCACTATATGATTATAGTATGACCACGTCTCACTGCGGAGATACTGAGAAGGGGGATTATTTAAAGGGGGAAAGGATAAAAAGGTTTAGGTTATGGGATTTGCTGCCCCCCATCCCTGGCGAGTATTTCACTATGATTACTCCCGGGCACGTTTAGTTTTAATATTAATATTAGATTGATTTTGGGTAGTCGTGGTTGGTACGAGGGGTTTATACCGACCAAGGCTTGGACTTTTGGAAGTGTGGGGAATTTTTTTCCTAATACAGAATAATCACCGGGGTTTTTTTATAATAACACAAGAACTATATTTGTAAATGATATCCTATTTATTCACTATGAAACATTATTGCTGTTTGAGACCGTAGACTATAAATAAACTCTAATCTGGTCGGGCAAGCTACATTAGAGCATAATTTCCCTTACAGAATCATTCTTAGAATTACCACTTATATACCCATCGACTGACACTATAGGTATACCTTGAATATATATAATAGGAAAGAGAATGTGAGAATAAGGAGTTGGATGGTGTGGATACCAATGACCATGTGTTCTTGAGAGGAAGGCGTGGGACGCCTCCCGCTGAAGCCTCTCCTAAGTGAGAGATGGATGGAAACTGCCGTCGGGGCGTTATGGTCCCCCCGCACCAAAGGGAAATTTTTTGGAATGTTTCGCCGTGACCACAATGAAAAGCTTAAATCCCAAAATAACTATTTAAGTAATGAAACTTGCGTATATAAGAACATGGGCTTATAATATAAACCTGTTTTATTTTGATACTGAAGAATTTAATATCTTTAATCTAATATCCAAGAAGGAGGGTTTTTTATATGTAATGTCGACAATCCGAACACCTTTTTTCAGAGTGAAGTGGTAGGGAAAATCGTGTTTAGAACTTTGGTGGGCTTTCATTTTAGCGTGTCTCCTTATTACAACGCCCATATATGACCATAACCGATAACGATAGGGATTATTTTGAAAGCCATGAGGATTCTAGGAGGGTTCCTAAATCTGAGAAGAGGGTTTGGAAAGAAAGAAAAAAAATTAAATACTTTTAGTTATGACTGATCGCAGAAAAATTATTCCACGGAACTTTCCTCGCACACGGGGTGTCGGAGGGGAGGAGGTGAAAGAAGGAAGGAGAAATGGGGGAAAAAAGGAAAGAAGAATGAAACAAAATGGTGGTTTGGGATGAGACGATGAGTCACCCGTTGAAACTAAAAAAAAAAATTACTTACAAGACATAACTCGGGAATTTTATGATAATAATTCTCATACTATCTCCCCCGAATAATGGGCATTACCGCGTCTATTCTCCGGGAAATTAAATTCTATGGTATCAAGTAACTACTTACGGATCATGTTTTCCGTTTTAAAACTGCGTCAAGAGGGGGTTTGTGTATGGGCGAAATTTAGGTGAATTTAATGGAAATTCTTCTGTCTTTGAAAACGGGGGGTCTGTTTGTGTTTAGATTACACGAAAATCCAATGAAAGGAAATATCCCAGTCAACCTGATACCTGGGTAATGACGTGACCGTCAACCTTGACTCAGTGTCAAAATTTCTCGGTGTGGGGAGATATCCCAGAGGCGCACGCCGGGCTTCCCTCTGGTAAATGATAAGAGCCCTACAAGTCCTGAAATATCGCCACACCGCAAGCTGGTTGACTGTAAGGTGAAAAAGCGTAGTACACTATCTCGAATTAAAATACTCCTCCCACTGAACCAGCTTAGCCCGTGAGAATCAACACTCCGACTTCTAGACATGAGAAATCTCCTAGAACAATTGCTTCATCTAGTCTGACACTACACTCACCTTTGACTCAATAATTTACATTTAACGCTTTTCGTTTAATCTTCACCTGAAAATACCTGGTCGTGTTGATTGTAACTTGAATTAAAATACCTTGAAGACTCACCGAACCAGACTGAGTCTGTTATGAAATTCACATGAGACTGGTATCCCAATCAACCTCTTACCTGATATAAAAAGAACATCTGCCCTCAATTTGTTTTGAATCCTGTCAATGTTTTCCATTTAACACTTTTCTATTTGATTTCCACAAGAGTAATAAACCGGGGGACGCTACAACTACCCTAACCAGAGTAGGGATTAAACTTTCAAGTTCATAAAAAAAAAATTTCAATGTTCATAAAAAAAAATTTCAATGTTCATGTTCAAAATAATTCTTCCTTGATTTTCTACCATTTAACTAATTCATAACTAACACTGCACTGAACACTCCTGGATTAGTCTTTTAGGAGTCCCGTAGGTCGGGTTGTGAAGTTGAGAGTGCGGAAACAGATGTCGTCGAGCCCTTGCTATCGATGCAGCAAACGTCGCTGGCGTCCTTGTTCAGGGCCCGGGGGATGGAAAGTATGGCGCTGTATGATTCAGCTACCTTAGGCGACGGGACAACCGAGAAGGGAACCATTTTCTTGTCTGGAAAATCCTCTAGAATCTTTGGGAAAATAAGAGCGTATCCCTGCCGGGGTCTGTGTCTCCATTCTTGGAGGTGGCTCCCCGATGTCACTCACTGCGGCGATGATGGTAGATGTTTTTTAGCGCTGGGGTTTTTTAGCGTAACTCATGACGACGTCAGTGGGAAGGCTAAGAGAGATCCAGGGCTTCCCTCCCGACGCGGCCTTCACGTCCTCTCTCTGCCATGGTGGTGGTTGCAGGGTAAATGTGGCGCTTATAGTGGCTAGGAACGGCGGCTACGAAGGGGGGCTGTGGCGGTGAACGTCGCTGTGGGTGGGCGGCGGAGTTGAGTGAACGTCGCTGCTAGGCGCGTGGCGGTGATGAAGGGTGGCCGACTGAGGCGAGCGTGGCATCGAGGCGTGCTGCAGGCTCTAAGGGCGCGGCGAAGGGCGCGGCGGCGTGCGCGCGGTATGCTGCTGGCTGTGTCGGCTAGGCGTGGCGGCTGGCTGGCTGTCCAGGCTGGCGGAGTTTTTACGGCTAGAAAGCGGCGGCTACGGCTTGCTTCTTACAGCTCACGCTCACATGGGCATGGTTCATGTATGTATTGTGTTTGGTTTATAGGGGGAGAGATCTAATAAGCCTACTATAATGATCGATTACTATATGGGGAAAAATTTACTGAATTTGACTATCTTGCTATTTATTTTCCCAGGTGCGATTTCTGTTGCTGTTATTTTTAGGAAATAAAATACCACCGCTATAGTCACCAGTGTGTTGCTGGAAATTGGGGCTTTACTGGTATGGGGGTTTTATGTCTGGTCAACGTTGCTTGAATGATATTATTTGGGGATGATTTGATAATGATTACAACTTGAATGAAAAATTTAACTTAGTCTTCTGACTTCACTATATGATTATAGTATGACCCCGTCTCACCTGCGGAGGTACTGAGAAGGGGGATGTACTTAAGGGGAAAGGATAATAAGGTTTAGGGTTTTGGGATTTGCTGCCACCAGCCCTGGGGATATTTCACTATGATTAAATCCCGGGGCACGTTAGATTAATATTAATATTAGATTGATCTTGGTAGTCGTGGTTGGTACGAGGGGTTATACCGAAAAAGGGTTGGACTCTTGGAAGTGTGGGGAATTATTTCCTAATACAGAATACACCTGGGTTTTTTTAATAACACAAGAACTATATTTTGTAAATGATATCCTATTTATTTACTATGAAACATTTTTGCTGTTTGAGACCGTAGACATATACATAAACTCTAATCTGGATCGGGGAAGCTACATTAGAGCATAATTTCCTTACAGAATCATTCTTAGAATTACCACTTATATAAACCCCTCGACTGAGCACTATAGGTATCCTTGAATATATTTTATATGGAAAGAGAATGTGAGAATAGGAGTTGGATGTGTGGATACACAATGACCATGTGTTCTTGAGAGGAGGGTGGGACGCCTCCCGCTGAAGCCTCTCCCTAAGTGAGAGATGGATGGAAACTTGCCGTATGGGCGTTATGGTCCACCCGCACCAAAGGGAAATTGTTTGAATGGTGTCGCCGTGACCACAAAAGAAAAGCTATAATCCCAATAACTATTTAAGTAATGAAACTTGCGTATATAAGAACATGTGGCTTATAATATAACCTGTTTTACTTTGATACTGAAGAATTTAATATCTTTAATCTAATATCCAAGAAGGATGGTTTTATATGTAATGTCGACAATCGAAACCTATTTCAGAGTGAAGTGGTATGGAAAACGTGTTTAGAACTTTTGGGGGGCTTTCATTTTAGCGTGTCTCCTTATTACAACGCCCATATATGACCTAACCGATAACGATAGGGATTATTTTGAAAGCCATGAGGGTTCTAGGAGGGTTCCTAATCTGAGAAAATGGTTTGGAAAGAAAGAAAAGAATTGATACGTTTTGTTATGACTGATCGCAGAATAATTATTCCACGGAACTTTCCTCGCACACGGGTGTCGGGAGAGAGGAAGTGAAAGAAGGAAGGAGAATGGCGGAAAAAGGAAAGAAGAATGAAACAAAATGGTGGTTTCGGATGAGACGATGAGTCACCCGTGAAACTAAAAAAAAAGAATTACTTACAAGACATAACTCGGGAATTTTATGATAATAATTCTCATACTATCATCTCCCGAATAATGGGCATTACACCGACACCCGAGGCACGTCGAGTGGCTTCCGTCAGGTCTCACGCCGCCCTCGATGAAGGGGCGCAGGCGTGGAAATATGCCCCAAAGACAAAACTGGAAAAAATCTACAAAGCGCGGGGATCCCGAAAACATCCTCCCGACGCCAGAGGCACGTCGAGTGGCCTCCGTCAGGGCTCGCGCCGCCCTTAAAGAACGGTCGCACGCGCAGAAGTGTGCCTTGAAGACAAAACTAAAGGGAAAAGTAAACACGGAGTGTTCAGTCCCATCTTTCCGACGCCAGAGTCACATCGAGTGGCCTCTTGGGTTTATAGGTAACCTTATAGATTACCTATAACAATACTCATATACCCTTTTATTTACGCGACGGTAATACGAACAACGTAAGAGAGAGAAAAATGAACTTCAATTTGGCCTCAAGCTTATGACTCTAATGATATAATCCCCCCAAAACTTTTAGATACCAAAAAACTTGCTCGAATTAAGACCGAAACCCTCAAAGCACTTATAGCAGTCTTGAATAGTGTGTTCAAGTCATACAAGCAACCATATCATGTCTGGTGCTTATTTATAGCGCTATTTGGTCAATATGTCGACTATAATGCAGACCGAAGCATTTTTTTTCCGTAGTATTCAATTTATAACAAGGTTGTTAAATAGTATCCGAGAAAGCTTCGAAAAGTATCCGAGCAGTAGTGATCTTGGTGTGGGACGCCCGGGGCCAATCAGCTGTCAGGCATAAGTCACGTGATGCAGCCAGCCAGCCGGACTTTCGCGCGCCTCTCCCGCCTCCCTGCCTACCACGCGTCCCTGGCTGGCAGGGAAGGGAGGGGGACGGGACAAACGAGGACATTTGGGGCGTATTTAGTTGATTTATACAAAATGCGGCTCCGTAACAAGTCCTTCGAGTGTATAAGTGTGTGTGTTTGTGTGGCAGAGCTGTCTTCCTACAAACGGTGAGTGTTGTGATTTGATTATGTTTGTTAAGGTTTTTTGTGTATTTCACCGGCCAACGTACGGGTTTCTCCTCACGATACTGGGCGACAGTGGGACGACTCAGTTGCCCCTTGTGGCTTCCCATATCTTTCCCTTGTTTTGATCGGTGTTAAAATAAGAACATAAGGATATAAGGAAACTAAAAAAAAGAGGCCCGAGACCTACACGTGGTAGTTCCTGTGTTGCGTTTGTGGCGGGGAGACGATAATCTCCGCAACTATAGTCGACCACCGAGTGGCGCGGTGCCTTTCCACATAAGGCACGACACAGTTGCTCATTTGTGGCGTTCCATACATTCATTTCCCCTTTTTTTTAATTAGTGTGTTTTTCATTCTCTTTCTCATTCTCTTTTTAAATTCTCTGTTGTTTTACGCTGTTTTGTGTATACCACCGGGCATTACTAAGTACCTTTATGTTATGTTTTTATGAGTCTGGCTCAATATGAACAGGCATGAGACACTTTTGTTCAGGTCAGTTATACAGCAAGTTTAATGGCCAGCAACTGGTTAATTAACTCCTGCCGCACGGCGGCGTGTCGATCGCATGCGCACCACAGGGCACCCCAGAGTGAGGGACTTGTTGTAGAGTGTCTTTGATTACATAAAGTCGCCACGGTGCACTAATGTCGCCATGCGCTTTTATATTCGAATTATAACACACTACTGATTTGTATGCGCCACTGAAGATGATACACAGTAACTTATATCATGACTGTATAATCTACCATGTTTCAGTGTTGTTAATGCTTTTTTTAGGTCCCCTTAGAGCTAGTGCACTAAGCTATTAGGATAGCAAAAATCGCCACCCAGGGCAAACCCTGGGTATACAGGCAACCTATTCCCACATCTGGTTAGGTAACCAGGCAACACTCAGATCTGAAAGAAAAAGAAACACACGTCTGGCAACGCCGTGCCAACCCAGCCGAGGACCGCGGCCCGCCAGCCGGCCCGGAGCTATCATTCTTCTTTTTGCCTTCATCGAGTCAACACCTGCTGACGTCTCTTGTAACACGTGTTGTTTCTCTTCAGGCTGGTATGGTGAGCACCTGCTGTTTTTTCGTGTTTACGTGGGTGTGTTTGAAGTTTTTACCCATTCATGCTTCGTATCCTTCTGTAGGGTTCACGGGGAAAGAGTGTAGTTTATTCTTCATCCCCGGTTTTGGGGCCCGCTGTGTCCAAATTTTTTTTTTCGGCTGGGGGTCTGTGTCTGTGGTGTTACGCTTACGCCCCAGGGGGGCGGCTTTCACCCTTTCTCCCCTGGGCCTTGTTTTCCCCCCCAGGGCGTCCCTGGCCTGAACCTGTACGGTTTCGTCGTTCACCCAGCCACGCCCCACCCCCGCCCGGACCTCCCAAGGGCTGGTGCGGGGGTTGGGGGTTCCTGGTCTGCCACGTGTTGAGCTGAGATGGGCGGGTGGTTTTCGTCGTTCACCCAGCCACGCCCCACCCCCGCCCGGACCCTCCCAAGGGCTGGTACGGGGTTGGTGGTTCCTGGACTGCCACGTGGGAAACAGCGACGGCCGCACCCGAAACCCCCGCCCGAACCCTCTCAGGGGCCGGTACGGGGTGTTGGTAGTTCCCCTGGCCTGCCACGTGTGAGCTGGATGGGCGGATGGTTACGTCCCCTCTTGCTGGTGCCCAACCCACCCCGCCCCCCGCCCGGACCCCCCCCATGGGCCGGGAAGGGGAGTTGAGCGGTCCCTGGCTGCCATGTCGACCCCCCCCCTCCCCCGCCATCCCTTTACGGGGGTCGGGGCAGTGCGTGGCGATGCCGGTGGGGGGGG
>JACEEZ010009943.1:0-22617 GCA_016584305.1 Chionoecetes opilio | reverse complement strand
GGACAAAGTAAACCGGGTCAGTCGGAAAAGAAGGGGGTTGGGGATAAAAGACGAAAAGGGGGGCCTTTGACTAAACCCCTGTTTAGGAGAGCTGTATGAGTGGATCCCCCCCAAACATGTGAGACATACTCCATACATGGGCGGATAAGACCCCTGTACAGAGCAAGCAACTGGAAGGGAGAACAAAATGGACGCAGACGCCACAGGACACCTAACTTCTTAGAAGCTATTTTAGCAAGAGAAGGTATGTGAGATTTCCAGTTCAGATTTATAGTAAAGAACAGTCCAAGAATGTTCATTGTAGTAGGAGATAGTTGAGTGTCATTGAAGAAGAGGGGATAGTTGTCTGGTAGGTTTTGTCGAGTAGATAGGTGAAGAAATATGGTTTTTGAGGCATTGAACAAAACAAGGTTTGCTTTGCCCCAATCATAAATTATAGAAAGATCAGATGTTCGCGGTCGGTGACATCTCTCCATGAATCACTTATAGTGTGGTGGCTTATGGCAATGATCGTTACCTGCTGGCCCAAAGCACCAAATTTGGCACACATATACTTTGGGCCAAAGCAAAATTTTTTGGAGGGGGTACCCAATTTTAAAGGTCAAGGTCAAGGTCAGGTCAAGGTTAAAAGTCAAACCTCGCTAATTGCCGTCTTTAGCCATTTCCAAAATAATTTTCAACATAAAAACGTGCCATCATTGCCTAAATTACCGTTAATGGACTTGAGGGAGTCATATCTAGCATTAAAGAGTTGTCTACATGGACTACTTCTATAAAGCACTACATGCATAACTGCACTCACCTAGATGAGGAAGGCACGTCATGCTTCACAGTCACCACGGCATTGACATAGTGCTGTACATGCCAGACCAGCATTTTCGCATTTACCATTCCTAGCACACATGGGAACCGCCTTGCAGCCAAACTTTATGAGTTCTCTACAAGCCACAGCAGCAGCTGGAAGCGTGGTCCAGATGGGATGCCACCCAGTGTCTGACTGGGACCCAAACCCAAACCCTTGGGCTAGGAGCAGCAATGACTGGTTCAGACTCTCGTCCAGATATGGCCTGGTACACACATCGGTTGAAAATGTTGGAGCAGTGCATTCGTTTTGGTGGTAGCCCTTCCATCAGTTTCAAACCTGTTTGGAAAGAGCTCTTGCCGAAGGTCGTTAACCTTGCTGTGTTGAGTCGTGCTGTCGTACATGGCACAGGGGAACTGCTCAATTACACTGAATACCGGAGATGATGTGCCTTGAGGAACGAATGCTGAGGATGATGCTGCGGTAAACCTTCTGTCACAGTTTGGGGGTGATTTCCAGGTCATCCAGGCTGATTTCTTCCTTTACCATTAAACTGGGATGTACATCACATCCAGAAAGGTATGGAAGAAGGGGAGCGCTTTACATTTGTCTTCACCAAGTTCCAGGCAGACAGAATTAATGTGGTAGCCCGAAAGGCCTCCCTGCACCAAACCCAAAACCCCCACAGGCCCAAATTGGGGATACGATTGAAAAGGGACATTTTTTAGAAAACCTAAAAAGGATAAAAACCCAAAGTCCGTATAAAACAGTTCTACAAGAAGGGATTTTCCCACCTTTCCTCAGGGTTTTGGACTCATGCAGAAAAAAAAATCCTGTGTCTCCCTTTCCCTATGGTAAATCATGTCCATAGAAAATCCGGGTTTAAATTGGACAAAAACTCTTTTTCCCGGATGAAAATGAAATACCCATTTTTAGGGGGGTAGACAGGGTTTGGGAAATTTCTGAGAGCCAGAGCAAAAAGTTCCTTTTTGTTTGTGTCGCCCTGCAAGAATAAAAAATGGGAACGGGGGAAAAGGTTTTTGGCTTTGCGAGACACCTTCCCCCGTACCCCCTTCCCTCGTTTTTAGGGTTTTTGATTTCAAGGTTGGATAGTATCTGTCCCATACAAGTAAATTTTCGAGTGTTTGTTTTGCATTTTGTCTCTCTGTCAAGGAATAAAATTTTTGTCCACTGCTTTTGCCAAATTTACATTTGTTCCATGGGAAAGGATTTTGCCCATGGCACCCCCATCAAAAAATCTTCGCATAAAATTGTGATGGTTTTTCTGGCTGGAGTTTGGGTCGATGCAACCCAAAAAATTTTGATTGTTTCCTTGAAAGACAAGTCTCCCATGCATGACAATGGGGGGTGGCCAAGGGGGGATTTTAATGTGAGAAAAAACCTCCAGGTTGTGTCGGGGGACGGGAGCAGAAATTTAAAGATTTGGGCTGAATAGGTTATAGTCACTCTTTTTTCCGGGCCCTTGGTTCCCTTTTCTGCGGGGAGTACTGGCGTGTGGCGTTTAAAAAAGGGGAAAGGGGGGTTTTTTTTAATTTTTGCTGGGGTTTGATTTTTCCGTTCACCAGCACATAAACTGACATACCTTGAGTACTGTTTCTTTGCCCAGTTGCTCCATTCTTTTGGGAGTGCTTCCAAAACCCTGCTAAAACCATACAGCCCTGGGTGTCAAGAACAACAAGTTTTTTGCTGGGCAAAAAAGGGTTTTGCCCAGTTTAAATAGTTTCACACATATTTTTGATTTGTTTGTGGAATTTTTCCCTGAGTGGCATGTCCTTGCTCGTGACTCTGGAAAGAAGGCTTTCAGCCCCGGGGGTTGCTCATTCCTCAAACTCATCGAAAAAATCCTTGCCTGCTCAGGACCTCCCTAAAGGGTCCTTTAAAACAAAAAATTTAGGCAATGACAGAAACTTTTTTATTTTAAAAAATTTTTTTTAAAAGGCTAAAGACGGTAATTAGCGAAGTTTGGCCCTTTTAACCCTTTGACCAAACTTTGGGACCTTGCCCTTTGATATGACCCCCTAAAGCCCTTTAACGGAAAATTTAGGCAAGGAAGAGTTTTTTTTTAAAAATTTTTGGGGGAAAAATGGAATTAAAGAGGGCAATTAGCGAAGTTTGATTTTAAATTTGACCTGACCATAAGCTTGATTTTTAAAACCCCGGTACCCCCCCTAAATAAAATGTTTGTATTGCCCTTTAAAATATGCATGTACCAAATTTGGTTGCTTTGGGCCAGCGTTTTAAACGTTTTGGGTTTTTTTTTGGGCCCATAAGCCCCAACTTTATTTCCTTTGGGTTTTGGAAAGTTAAAAAAAACGACGTTAAAAAAAATGCGGGGTTAAAAATCACCCCGGTAGGAGTGGATAGGGTTTTGGAATTAAAATTTAGAAGATCAATAAAAAAATATAAAAAGAGAGTGGGTTTAGGACAGAACCCTGAGGAACACCACTATGTATTTAAATTTAAGAGAAGAACAATGTCCGGGCACAGTAGGCAAATAAGTGGGGCGTCTGCAAATGGGCTAACCCAAAAGGGATACTGTTTTATGGATTTGTACCATTTTGGGCCCTTTTTCCCAGGGGGAGGCCAATCCCCCCGTTTCCCTGACATTTTCGAACATCCCCCCCCATCCCCCTTTCCAAAGGGGTTTATCAGTATAAATGATAAACTCCCCTATCTTCGTTTAATTTTTGGTTCTATAAAAATTAAACAAATAAAAAAACTGTAAAATCGGGAAAAAAATGCCATTATGAGACGGGGAAAGAATTATGTTTGGGAATTTAAATTTAAACAAAAATTTCCGCCTTTTAAATTTTGCGAAAAAAAACTTTTACATGAAACATATCAAAAAAGGGGAATTTTTTTAAGCTTTAAATTGGTTATTTCGCTTTCTGATAAATGAATTTAGTACTATGCATAAATTAGCGTTAACTAAATAAAAAATGGTTTTCGGGGATGAGAGTGCTGTGAAGTGGGGGGAGGTTTTTACCCAAAGCTTCTTTCCTTGAATAAAGGAGTGGGGAAAGGGTGGCCCTTTCCCCCATCAAATTTCAACGTTTTGTATGGAGGGGGAAATTGGACAAGGTTGAAATAAAAGGATTGTGGACATCCTCGGAAAAACCCCAAAAGATCACTGATTTGTTTTGGCCGATGAGCAGTAATTTTTGCTGAGTCGTGGGGCCCTGGTGGAGGGCCCTTTTCGGGCCCGCTCCCACGAGGAGGCAAACCCTTTGGGATTGAGGTTTCCCCGGGCTAAAGGGACCAAGGCCCAGGTAGGGGGGAGACTTACTAGATGAAGCAGTAAGTCTGTTCAGCGTTTTTGGGGGGCGGGAAAATTGAAAATTTTGGGAAAAGTTTTCCCAAAAACCTTGGTGGGCCGCACCCCTAATGACGGCGGGTCACGCCCCAAGAAGTCCAAAGGACGGATTGGCAACCCCACGGTGTTATGGACCGCTAAAAAAAGGGGGCGGGAGTTTTTGGCGTTGTGGGTTCCCTGTGCAGGAGGACAAAAAATCCGGATCTTGAAGTCGCTTGGGACCCTGTCTTACTTTTGGTTTGTGAGACAGGGAAACAATAAATAGTGACTTGAAGGGGACGAACCCAATGCCTTGGTAAAAGTGTCTTCCCCAAAAATCATGGGGTATCGCGGGGAAATGTTTTACGTGTCAAATCAGCGATTCCCCGTGGGGGAATGAATCGAGGCCTATACCTGCATAGTCGTCAGCCCCAAAACTTCGGCTATATGGGAATGGGGCCCGGGCCTCCCCTAAAAACCCGGACCCTTTCCCCATCGGGTTGTACGAAAGAGAAAATCCGGGGGAGGGAGGCCAAAGGGGGCCCCCAAGGCTCGTGGTGGGGCAATTTGATGTTTCTTGTCGAAAAGGGGTTGGATGGAAAGGGGGTTTTGGCATGGGATCTGGCCGTGGGGGACCCCCGGGGTGGCGTGTTGGGTGGGCGGGGCGACGCCCCCCCCGGCGTTTACCCCAATGTTTGTTTGATTGATAAAAAAATAACCACAATTGTTTTAGTTAACGAAATTTTATGCAGGGTTCCTAATTCTTTTAATAAAAAACCGAAATCCCAATGGAAAGCAAAGGGAAAACCCCGATTCTATTGCTTTTTTCATGAAAAATATTTTCTCGAAAAATATTAAATGGCGAAGAGTTTAAGTGAATTGGGGTTCAGGGCATTTTCTTCACCACTATAATGACTTTTTTTTAGTGTTTTTTTCCCGTTTTTTATTCGATGATATATAGAAAAAATTTTTACGAAGAAAAATGTTATTTCTTTTAAAATGAAAAAACCATGGGAAAGGGGTTAAATGAAGATGATTTTAAAAAAAAAAACCACTTTTTTTCCCTTTTTCCGATCTTTCCTCCCCTGGTTTTGGGGGGTGGGGGGGGCCCGGGGAGCAAGTCCAGTATCCATTTAGCTTTGGTAATCATATGTAAATGCATTTTTTTTTTTAATTTTTGGTTTTTAAATTTTCAAAATTCTTTAAATTTTACTATACATTTACGGAATATTTTTGGGAAAAAATTCTTGGGTATTAAAATAGTCTTAAACCCTGTTTTTATCTTTTGAAAGTAAATAACTGGGGAAATATATTTAGCGACGTTTTATACGGCCCCCTTTGTGAAACCCCCTTTAAATGGTCAGTGGACAGTAGCTGTACAGGGACGAAAAACGAATTAAGTATCTGTGCCCCAAAAAGCCCAACCCCCAAGGTTCCATTAGAAAAAAGCAAATTTCTTATCAAAATTTGGTTTCAAAAAAAAAACTTTTCCTTTGACCCTTATTTTTCATATGACAGTTTGCTTAATTTATTTTTTGCCTTCTAAAACATTATAAATAAAGGGTTTAAAATTTAAATTGTAGTATTTTTAAAGGGGTTTTCATTTTGTTTTTTAAGGTGTTATAATATTGGTTATTTATGTTTTATTTTTTGGTTTACAGATATGGTAGATTTTTTGTGGTGAAAAAAACCCTCCGTATGAGGTTCCTGAAAAAAATTATTTTTTGATTTCATTTTATTTTTTTTTTTTTTGCAAGTGAAAAAACGAAGAAAAACGTAAAAAAATTATTGCAAAACCCATTTACCAAAAGGGAAAAAAATATATATTGTTTTCCTTTTTAATTTTAATTTTGGTTAAAAGAGAAAGAAAGATTTTTAATAAGGATTTCTAAAAATTTTTTAAGTGGGGGGGTTCCCCCTGAGACATAAAAAATTATTCAAAAAGGGGAACCCCTTTAAAAAAGGGGTTTTAAACCCCATTATTCCAAAAGGGTTCCCCAAAGGGAAAAAAAAGGTTTGAAAAAACGTGGACTCTAACGGGGAAAAAAAAGATAGGGTGTGTATTTTGGGGAGAAAATATGGGTAGGGTATAGTCAGACTGATGGATATTTCATTTGGGTAAAAAGTTTGATTTTATTCCCATTTTTGGGTTTTGGGTTTGGGTTTTTTTGGTTTTGATTAGAGTTTTTTTTTTTCATTTTTTGGGAAGAGCGAAGTAAGAGCGACCGGCCACACACTGATGGCTATAAATTGTACTACTTCACGCTTGGTTTGTTTTGTATTTTTTTTATCTTAAAACATTTAAACAAAAAAAAAGCACAATGAATCATATTTTTTGCCCAAAATTTTTCGGGCCATACTTTTTTTTTTTTCCCGTCAAAGTCTCAAATTTAAGAATGGGGAAAAATTTATCTTTCCCAAAATATAGAAGTTTAACTGAGGTCCACCGAGACTCGAACTGGGTTTTTGGTTTTAAAAGTCCAGGAGGGCAAACCCTTTCCCCACCAGGGGAAAACCTTTTTTTTTTTGGGTTTAAAAAATTTCACTGCACTAAAAAAAGGGAAATACCGCGTGTGGTGGTGTGTGTGTGTGTGTGTGTGTGTGTGTTGTGGTGTGTGTGTGGTTTTGTGTGTGGTGTGTGTGTGTGTGGGTGGGGTGTTTTGTTTGGGTGTGTGTGTGGGGTTGGGGTTTGTGTGTGGGTGTGGTGTGGGGGGTGTGTGGTTCGTGGTGTTTGTGTGTGTGTGTGTGTGTGTTCGTTGTGTGTGTTTGTGTGTTTTGTGTGGTTGTGTGGTGGGTTTTTGGTGTGGGGGAGTGTGTGTGTGTTGGGGTGGGGCGTGGTGTTTTGGGTGTTTTTTGTGTGTGTGCGCGCGTGTGTGTGTGTGGGTGTGTGTGGTGTGTGTTCGTTGGTGTGTGTGGGGTGTGTTGTGTGGTGTGTGTGTGTTGTGTGGGTGTGGGGGGTGTGTGGGGTTTTTTGTGTGTGTGGTGTGATTGTGGTGTGTTGGGGGGGGGGCCCCCAGTAGAAAAATTAGGAGGCAGGGAAAAAAAAAGTGGCAGGGTTTTGATGCCGGAGAAGGAGGGAGAAAAAAGGGGTAGGGGAGCCCAACACAAAGAGGAATTTCAAAAAGGAAAAAATTTTGGTTTAAACAAGATTAGGAGTTTCAAGGACAGATTTTTTATTTATGTCGGGGGACGGGTTTAGTTAGGCGGCATAGGAGGAGGAGGAGGGGGAAAAAAAATTACAAAGTGGTCCAAAAATAATGTTGTTACGAGTGTAGCGATAGTGGTGGGAGTGGGGGGGTGAATGTGGGGGTGAGGCATGCGTGTTCTCATTTAAAAAACCCCTACGGGGAAAGCAAATTAATTTTTACGTGCTTCGTTTGGTTTTCCCCTCGCCTTGGCCGGTGGGAAAAATTTCTCTCACTAATTGATTGAGAACCCAAAATTTGAATGTCGTCTTTTTAAGTTAATATAGAGGGTATAGCCATAGGGTTTGTGAGGCCTGGCATTGGGGGGTGTAAACCCTGAAATTTTTAGGGAAAAGTCCCGGGTTTCAGAGTTTTTTTTTTTTTACAAAAAAAAACAGTAGTTTTGACTTTAGGAAGTTTCAAGGCGGGTTTGGGTTAATATTACCTTCATGAAAGCAAAGAGAAGGTAAAATTCCCATACACCCCCCTTGGAAGCTTCCTCTGCAGTATTTTCAGAATGGGGGTAGGCACCTGTGGGGATCTCTCTCCCCTCTCTCTCTCTCTTCTTTCTCTCCTCTCTCTCCTCTCTTTTCCCCCTCTCTCTCTTCTCTCTCTCTCTCTCTCTCTTCTCTCTCTCTCTCTCCTTTTCTCTCCTCTCTCCCCTTCTCCTCTCTTTTTCGCTCTCTCTTCCCCTGCTCTCTTCCCCTTCTCTTTTCTCCTCTCTCTCCTCTCTTCTCTCTCTCTCTCCTCTCTCCCCGGGTCCCCCTTCTCAGTTTATATTTTTGTTTATTTTTTTCCGGGTCCCGTACACGCTTAAAGGTTTCAGTGCTGCTTTATGAGGGCCCGTTTTTCCGGACTTTCGCCATGAAGCAACGTTTTTTTACTGCTTGGGGTTTTATTATTTATTATATTTTTGTTCCCTTAATGAGGCTGAGACCTCTCTTTGATTGCCTGCCCTTTTGGGGGGTGTGTGTGGGTGTGTGTGTATGTGTGGGGTGTGTTGGGGTGTGGTGGGTTTTGTGTTGTGTGTGTGTGTGTGGTGGTGGGGTTTTGTGTGTGTGGGGTGTGTGTGGGGGTGTGTGTGGGGTGGGGTCGGGTGCGTGCGTGCGTTGCGTGCGGGGCGTGCGTGCCCTGCGTGCGTGGTTTCGTGCGGTTTCGTGCCCTGGGTGTGGTGGGGGTGTGTGGGTGTGTGTTGGGGTGTGTTTGTGTGTGTGTGGGGTGGCGTGCGTGGTGCCCTGGGGTGCGTGCGTGCGGTTTCGTGCTGCGGCGGCGTTGGGGTGCTTGGGGTGAGGGGTGCGTGCGTTTCGTGCGTGGGGTGCGTGCGTGCGTGCGTGCGTGCGTGGTGCGTGCGGGTGCGTTTTCGTGCGTGCGTGCGTGCCCTGCGTGCGTGCGTGGGGGCGTGCGTGCTTTTGGGGTTTGGGGGGTTGGGGTGTGGTGTGGTGTTGGTGTGTGTTTTGTGTGTGTCTGTTAGGGGTCTGTCCTCTCTCTCTCTCTCTTCTCTCCTCTCTCTTCCCCTCTCTCTCTCCCCTTCTCTCTCTCTCTTTCTCTCTCTCTCTCTCTCTCTCTCTCTCTCTCTTTCTCTCTCTCCCCTCTCTCTCTCCTCTTCTTCTCTCTTTTCTCTCTTCTCTCTCTCCTCTTTCTCTTCAAAAATGATTGACAGAAAACGGGGAATTTAAAAAAACCAAAAAAAATGGAAGAAGACAGGGGGAGGGAAAAAAAATTAAAAAGGGGAAGGGAACAAAAAGGCAGAAGCAGAAAAAACAAGAAGAGAAAAAAAAAAACCCAAAAACAAGAAAAAAGACGAAGAGGAAAAAGGGAGAATTGGGGGATAGAGAAAAAGGAAAGGGAAAAATCTATTCTGGAGAAATGGAGGGGAAAACCTTGATCGGAACAAAAGACAGGGAAGACGGGAAAAAAAAGGGAAATTTAGACCAAGGGAAAAAAAGGAATTAAAAGAAGCTTCAAAAAAAAAGAAAATAACAAATAGAAAAATAAAGGAAACCCCTGGGTTTTTCGGTCCAACTGGACGAACAATTAAGAGCCCGGAGGAGGAGGAGGGTAGGAGGGGGGGAGGGGGGAGGAGGAGGGGGAGGGGGGGGGGGGAGGAGGAGGAGGAGGTTTGGGGGGGGAGGAGGAAGGGAGGAGGAGGAGGGGGAGGGGGAGGGGGGGGACGGGGGGGGAAAGGGGGATAAGGAGGAGGAGGGGGAGGAGGAGGAGAAGGAGGAGGAGCAGAAAAAAGAGGAGGAGGGGGGAGGAAAAATGAAAAAGGAGGCTAAAAAAAAAAACCCGAAGAAAGAATTAAAAGGGGGAAATGAAAAAAATTTGTTTTTTTAAAAGTGATGAGAGAAGAGAGAGGGGGAAAAGAGAGAGAGAGAGAGGAGAAAAGAAGGGAGATGGGGAGAGAGAGAGAAGGAGAGAGGAGAAAAGGGGAGAGGGAGAGAGAGAGAGAGAGAGAGGGGAGAGAGAGAGGGGAGCGAGAGCGAGAGCGGGGGGCGAAGAGGAGGGGCGAAAAGGGGCGAGAGCGAGAGGGGAGAGAGAGAGAGAGAGAAGGAGAGAAAGAGAGAGAGAGAGCGAGAGCGAAAAGCGGGGGAGCGAGAGCGAGAGGGGAGGGGGAGAGAGAGAGAAGAGAGAGGAGGAGAGAGAGACGAGGTAGAGAGAGAAAGGGGAGCGGAGGGAGAGAGAGAGAGAGAGAGTATCACAACTAGAAATTTTACTAAAAAAACAATAAAAAAAATTAAAACTATCACTTCTTCGAGGGAAAAAAATGTTTCCATATTCAGTTAAGACTTTTTCAGGCGAAAAAATTAAAAATAAAACTAAAAAAAATAAGGGAAAATACAAGAGGGCCCCGAGGCCCACACGTGGGTAGTTCCTGTCACCTAACAATACCCCCCCTCCCCCTTTTACCCCCTCAAAGAAAACCCATCCAGCTTCCCCTTTTAAAACTCCCCAATTTACCCCCAGCCCCTAACTACCTGTCCTGAGACCATTCCACCCAATCACCACCCTATTTGTGAACCAGTTCTTCCCCATTTTCCTTTTTTAAATTTTACGCTTTTCCCAGCTTGAATCCGTTTCTTCTTGTTTTACCCCCCTTTTTAAAAGCCGTAGGAAATTTTTACCTCCTTTAAAATTTCCCTTTTTCCCTTTAAAAGCTTCTATCAGATCGCCCTTTTCTCGCGTCTCTCGAGGAGTGTAAATTTTAAAAGCTTCAATCTCCTCACATAACTAAAATTACGCATCCCCCGTACATTTTGGTACCTTTTCGGCCCCTTTTTTTAAACAACCCCCCCATATTCATCCTGTAATAGGAGACCCAAAAAATGAACTGCATAGTCTAGGTGAGGCCCGGGCTAGGCCAGATAAAACTTTAGAAAACTTTCCCATTCTAATTTTTAAAAATTCTGGGAATGAACCAATACTCTTACCTCTATTTCTGGGTCAATAAAATTTTTTTCCTAGGTCGGAGGTTGGGGTCACCCCCACTCCCAGATCTTTTTTCCCCCTTTTTGATCTTTTTAGCGATACATTTTCTTTTTGGTGTAATTTTTACCCCGGGGTTTTTTTTACCAAAAATTCATAACGCAAATTAAATATTTAAAATTTCCCTCGCCATTTGACTGCCCCCTCGGTTTTAAATTTAAACTAAGTCTCCCTGCCAAAATGTTTTCGTCAGACTGGGGATCCAATAATCTACCTAACTTTTTGTATATCAGCAAACTTGCTGATATCACTGCTAACCCCCTATCCCAAATCGTTTATGTAAATCAAAAAAAGTAATTTGGGCCCAAAAAAGGGCCCTTGTGGGAAAAACCCCTTGTCACCAGTCCCCATTTAGATTTGGAAAAAATTAATTGTAACCCCGTTGTTTCCCATTTCAGCCAAGCTTGATCCAATGAAGAACCCTTCCCCTCAAAACCATGAGCCCTAACCTTATTTAAGGGGTGCTCGTGTGGTACTTTGGGAAAAAAGCCTTACTAAAAAATCCAGATAATTTTATATAATCCAAACCCTATCTGCCTCTCTAAAAATTTCCATTAAAAAAAATCAAAAAATTGGTTTAGGGCCTACCCTTGGTGAAAACCATGTTGGAATCATTATCAAACTAGTTTATCTAAGGCTTCTAATGTTTTTTCCAAAAATAGATTCCCCAAAAAATTTACCCCCCATGATGTTAGACTTACGGGTCGAAAAATTTGACTTAGTCCTCGGGCTCCCTTTTAAATAGGGAACAACATTTTTCCCTTTCCCCCACAATAAAAGGCACATCGCCCCATTCAACCCATTTCCCAAAAATGTGCACTAAGACTCACTAACAACCTCCCCTTTCATTTCCTTTTAAAACCCCCGGATACATTTATCTGGTCCCGGCGATTTAAATGTTTTTATTTTTCTATACCCCCCTCCACCATTTCCCCAGTTATCACAAATCTTTGAGTTTTCCCCCATCGCTTTCCTTTTAAACCCTCGTTCACTATCAGGTATTGTTTGTGATCCTCCTCCGTAAAAAAAATTTAAAAAAAATCATTTAGACTCCTACACCCTATCCTCATCCGTATTTTAAGGGCTTGCCAAAATTTATTTTTGTTTGGTTCCGGCCCTGAGGGAACGAGAGGCGCAGACAGGCAGAGGGGGAAGGGGGGAGAGAAAGGGAGAGAGAGGCTTTAGGGCAAGGGGGGAAGAGAGCAGAGATAAGAGGATGGGGAAAAGGGGGGAAAAAAAGAAGGATGGAAAAAGGAAAGGTTTTTGGGGGGTTTTTGCGGTCAGTCCTTTTCTTCCCCCCACATCTACAGGTTTCTACCCCTGTATCTAATTACCCTTAATATAGAAAACCCAAAAATATTTTAGAAAAAAAAACAAAATAAAGAAAAAAAAAATTGTAAAAAAAAATAAGTGCGAGAGCAAATTTCCCAAACACAGATGCGACACAAGAAACAACGAAAAAAAAGGAGGGAAATTATAAGAGAAAAAAAAATTTTTCCCCCCCCAAACCCCCCCGCCCACCCCCAAGAGTTACAAACAAAGACAAAAGAAAAAAAAACACCTTCTTTTCCCTTTTTTAAATACCCTTCACCCCGAGGTTGGACAGTTTTTGCCTTCTCGACTCGTTCCCCGGGCCCTTTTTCTTATGGGGGGGCTGGGGACAAAAAGAGAGAGAGATAGTAGAAAAGGAGAGGGGAGAGAAGGGGAAAAGAGAGAGGGGAGAGAGAGAGAGAAGAGGAGAGAGAGAGAGAAGAGAGAGAGGAGAGAGAGAAAGAGGAGAGAAGGGGAGAGAGAGGGGAGAGAGATGAGAGAGAGAGAGAGAGAGAGAGAGAAAGGAGGGGAAGAAGAGAGAGATGAGAGAGAAAGGGGGAGGAGAGAGAAGAGAGGGAGAGAGGAGAGAGAGGAGAGGAAAGAATAGAAGAGAAGAAGAGGACAGAGGGGACAGAGAGGGGAAAGAGAGGGAAAAGAAGAGAGAGAGGAGAGAGAGAAAAGAAAGGAGAGAGAAAAGAGAGAGAGAGAGAAGGGGAGGGGGAAGAGAGAGAGGAAGAGAGAGAGAGAGAAGGAGAGGAAGAAAAGAGAGAGAGAGAACACAGTTGATGGAAACGTACGGGATAATTAAACCCAAAAAAAAAATTAGTTGATAAATTAAAGCAGGCGGAGGTTAAAAAAGGGATCAAAAAAAAAAACAGAAAAAAAAAAACAGAGCAACAAAAATATGCATTTATAACCAAGAAAAAATTTTAAAATTTAAAAGTTGCTTTCCTTTGGGGGGACTTGAATCGCGAAAATTCTGCTCCCTACCAGGCTTTTTCGACCGCATTTAAAAAAGGTCAAAAAAATTGCTTTGGCGATTCGAATCGGGACATTGGCTCACCCAAACCAAGGGCCCCAAAACCCCTCGGTTTTTTGTGGGTGTTTGGGCCTTTAGTTTAGGCTTTTTATGCTGCCACCTGGTGTTTTCCCCCGCGCATTCGCAGGGCGAAAAAAAAAAAAAGTAAGCTGCCTGTGGGTTCTGGTTTGCCAATTCGCGAGGATTTTAACAGTTGTTTTTTGGTGGGGGCTTGAATTGGGAACCTTTTTTGCTTCCCCCACCCCGGCTCCCTTTTCCCCCGCATTAGAGAAGGTCAAAAAAAATGCCCCCCCCAAGGGGGTTTGATTCGGGAATTGAGTCACCCCCTCAAGCTCTTTTTAAACTGTATTTAACCCTTTTAAAGAAAAATTTTTTTCCTTCTCCCCTTTTCACCCCATAAAAATACGGAAAAAAAAAATTACGATAGGGCTTAAAAAAATACAAGTGTGGGAGAAAGGAAGTTTGATCAGTTGTCCTTTTTTAATGCCTCGAGGGTTTTCAGTGTGATACTTTTTTTTTTTTCTATACCAATTAAGCCAGGGACGAGAGGAAGAGGGCGAGTAGGAGGAGGAAAATTTTGAATGTGTGGGACGTGGGGTGTAGGGCCCTAAGAGGAGTTTTAGGAGAAGGAGTACCATTGTACGGGTGTGTTTGGGGGTGTGTGTGTGGGTGTTGTGGGGGTGTGTGTGTGTTGGTGGGGTGTTGTGTGTGTGTGTTGGGGGGTGTGTATTAAATTTTGTTTTATTTTAAAGGGCTGAGCAGCGCTTATGGGGCCCCTTCCATATCAAGATTTTTTTTCATTATCCCTTTGCGCTTTGTTTTTTGGCCCAAACCAGCACCCCCAGAAGCAGGGGCACAAACCCGGCTAACACCCCGGGACCCATCATGCTGGGTGGACAGGGGCTCGGGTTTTAAAAGGGAAAAACCCCCTCTGTTTCCCGTCCCCAAGGGATCGAACCCCGGGGGTTTCGGTTGGAACCCAGGTGCAAAACCCCACACTAAGGAGTTTCCCTCCTTTCCCCTACGGGAAACCCCAAAAAAGGATGTTGTGGTGGTGGGGGTGTGTTTTTTGTGGGGTGGTGGGGTGTGTGTTTTGGTGTGTGTGGTTGTGGGGTCCCAACCGTTTCAGGTTTCTCAAACCCGGGGGGGCCCCCGGGAACCCCAAATGTTTCCCTGAGAGGTTTGTAGGGGGGCCCAGAGAAAAAGCGAATAATATATCTACGCAAAGCCGCCCTCCGGGCGGACTTTTTTGGGTAGCCCTGGGGAGGGATTGGGGGGCCTTTGGGCCCCCCCCATGTTGGGGGGGCCCCTACCCGGCCCCAACCCAAACATGGATTTAAAAAATTTTATACTGAGGTCACAGAGACTCGAACTCGGGTTTTTTCTGGATTTTAAATTAAAAGGTTTTGTTTTTTAAAACCCATACCACCTGGGGGTGTGTTGGTTTTTTTTGGGGGGTTTTTTGGGGGGGGGTGTGTGTGTGTGTGTGGGGTTGTGTGTGTGGGTGTTTTTGGGTGTGTGTGTGTGTTTTTGGGGTTTTTTGTGTGTGGTGGTTTGGTGTGTGTGGGGTTTTGTGTGTGTTGTGTGGGTTGTGTGTGTGTTGGTTGTGTGTGGTGTGTGTGTGTGGGTGTGTGTGGCGTGTGTGTTTGTGTTGTGGTGTGTGTGTTGTGTGTGGGGGGGTTTTTTTGTGGTGTTTGTGGGGTTTTGTGGGGTTGGTGTGGTTGTTTTTGGGTGTGTGTGTGTTGGTGGGTGTGTGTGTTGTGTGTTTTTGTTGGGGGGGGCCAGTGGTTGGGGGGGGGGTGGCGTGGTGTGTGGGGTTTTGTGGGGGGGTTGGTGGGGTGGGGGTTTTTGGGTTTTGTTGGGTTTTAAATGGCGTTTTATGTTTTCGGGGGGGGCCATAGGGGGGAGGAGGAGGGAAAAAATCAGGGTTAAAATGGGAGAAGGTTTGGAGAGTGGGGTATGGGGGTACACGGGAATTTTAAAACCTTTGGTAAACAAATTAATTTCAGGCTTCTTTTCCTTGTTCCCCCGGTAAAACGCCCATAAAGAGGAAAAAAAATTTAAGTGTCTTTGTTTTAAAAGGGAGTGTAACCCATAGGGGGTAGTGAGGCTGGGTTGGGGGCTCCCCTGTTTTTTAAAACCTCCGGTCTAATTTTTTTTTTTTTTTTAAAATGCTCTACTGAGGAATTTAAGGCGGGGGTAGGGGAAATTTAATTATGCATGCGGGAAAAGGTAATTTTACCTTTTTAACCCGTTAAGATTTCTACAGTATTTGCTAGAATGTTTAGGGGTTGGGGGCATCCTTCTCCTTTTCCCTCCCCTCATTTCCTCTCTTTTCCTTTTTTCCCTTTACTCTCTCTTCTCTTCTCTCTCTTCTTTTTTCTCCTCTCTCCCCTCTCTTTCTCTCTCTCTCTCTCTCTCTCTCTCTCTTCTCTTCTCCTCTCTCTTCTCTCCTTCTCTCTCTCTCCTCTCTTTTTCCCTCTCTCTTCTCTCTCTTTTCTCTCCTCTCTCTCCTTTTTCCTCCCCTTCTCTCTCTCTCTCCTCTCTCTCTCCCTTCTCTTTTTCTTTCTTTTTCCTCCTCCCTTCTTTCTTCCTCTTCCTTTTTCCTCTTCCCTGACCCATTTCAGTATATATTTTTTAAATGTTTTGCTCCCTCACGCTTTTTGTGTTTTTCAGTGTGTGTGGTGTTTTCCCGTTGGTGGTGGGTTTGTGGGGGTTTTTTTTTTTTTTGTTTTTGGGCTGGGCTCTCTTTGTTGCCTCCCCTGTGTGGTGTGTGTGTGGGGGGTGTGGGGTGGTGTTGTGTGTTGGTGTGTTTGTTTTTGGGGTGGTGGGGTGTGTGTGTGTGTTGTGCGTGCGGCGTGCGTGCGTGCGGCGTGCGTGCGTTGCGGCGTGGTGCGGCGTGCGTGGTGCGGCGTGCGTGGTGCGTGCGGCGTGGTGCGTGCGTGGTGCTGTGTGGTGTGTGTGTGTGGTGTGTTTGTGTGTGTGTGTGTGTGTGGGGTGGTGTGGTTTGTTTTTTGGTGTTGTTTTTTTATTTTTCCTCTTCTCCCCTTCTCTCTCTCTCTCTCTCTCCTCTCTCTCTCTCTCTCTCTCTCTCTCTCTTTTCTCTCTCTCTCTCTCTCTCTCCCCTCTCCTCTCTCTCTCTCTCTCTCTCTTTCTCATTCTTCAAAAATGTTTGACAGAAAACGGGAAATTTTAAAAAAAAACCAAAAAAGGGAAAGGAAACAGGGGAGGAAAAAAAGTAAAAGGAGAAGAAACCCAAAAGGGCAGAAGCAGAAAAAACAAAAAAGAAAAAACAAAAAGCAAGAAAAAAGCGAAGGGAAAAAAGGGGGGAGAATTGGGGATAGAAAAAAAGGAAGAAAACCTATTTGGGAAAGGGAGAAAACCTTGATCGGAACAGAGACAGGAGACGAAAATATAAAGGGAAATTTAGACCAAGAGGAAAAAAAGGAATTAAAAGAAGCTTTAAAAATAGAAAATAACAATAGAAAAAATAAAAGGGAAAATCTGTTTTCGGGTTAATGGGGCGAACAATTTAAAAGCAGGAGGAGGAGGGGGGAGTAGGAGGGGGGGGAGGGGAGGAGGAGGGGGGGGGGGAGGGGGAGGAGGAGGAGAGGGGTAGGGGGGGGAGGGGGAAGGGGGGGAGGAGGAGGGGGGGGGGGAGGGGAGGACGAGGAGGAGGAAAGGAGGAGGAGGGGGAGGAGGAGGAGAAGGAGGAGGAGCAGAAAAAAGGGAGGGGAAAGGGGGAGGAAAAATGAAGAGGAGGCTAAAAAAAAAAACCCGAAGAAAGAATTAAAGGAAAAAATGAAAATATTTTTTTTTAAGAGTGATTTGAGAGAGAGAGAGGAGGAGAGAGAGAGAGAGAAGAGAAGAGAGAGAGAGAGAGAGAGAGGATGGGAGGAGAGGAGAGGAGAGGAGGCAGAGGAGAGGAGAGCGAGAGGGGGAGAGAGGAGAGAGAGAGAGGGGGAGAGGACGAGAGAGGGAGGAGAGAGAGAGAGAGAGAGAGAGAGAGAGAAAGAAAAGAGAAGAGGAAGGGGAAAGAGGAGAGGAGAGAGAGAGGAGAGAGAGAGGGGGGAGGAGAGAGAGAGAGAGAGGAGGAAGGGGAGAGAAGAGACGAAGAGAGAGAGAGTATCAAACTAGAAAAACTAAAAAAGCAATAAAAAAATTAAACAACCTTCGAGCAAAAAAATAGTTTCCCCTATTCAGTTAAGCACTTTTTCAGGGAAAAATTTAAAATAAGAACATAAAAAATAAGGGAAATACAAGAGGGGCCCCGAGGCACACGTGGTAGTTCCTGTACCTAAAATACCACATCCACCTTACCCATCCCTGAAAACCCATCCAGCTCCCTTTTAAACCCCCAATGACTCAGACAATACCGTCTACTGAGACCATTCCATTCATTCACCACCCTATTTGTGAACCAGTTTTTCCCCCATTTCCTTTCTAAATCTACGCTTTTCCAGCTTGAATCCGTTTCTTCTTGTTCTACCGGTTAAAAGCCGTAGGAAATTTTTCCCACCTTCCTTTAAAATCCCCTTTTTCCATTTAAAAGCTTCTATCAGATCGCCCTTTTTCTCGCGTCTCTCGAGGAGTGTAATTTTAAAAGCTCAATCTCCCCACATAATAAAGTTACGCATCCCTTGTACATTTGGTCACCTTCTCTGCACTTTTTTTAAAAACACTATATTCATCCTGTAATAGGAGACAAACTGAACTGCATAGTCTAGGTGAGGCCTGTAGAGCCAGATAAAACTTTAGAAACTTCCCATTCTATTTTAAACTTTTGTAAAAACCAATACTCTTACTCTATTTTGGTCAATACATTTGTTTTCCCAGGTCGGAGGTCTGGGCTCACCCTCACTCCGAGATCTTTTTCACCTTTTGATCTTTTCAGCGATACATTGCTTTTGGGTATTTTTACCCCGGGGGTTTTTTACCACATTCTAACGCTACTTAAATATTAAAATTCCCTCTGCCATTTGACTGCCCCTCGTTTTAAATTTTCTAAGCTCCCCGCAAAATTTTACGTCAGACTGTGATCCAATAATCCCACCTAACTTTTGTATCATCAGAAAATTCTGATAACTGTAACCCAATCCCAAATCGTTTATGTAAATCAAAAAAAGTAATTGGGCCCAAAACGACCCTTGTGGAATCCACTTGTCCAGTCCCCCTTTAGATTTGGAACCATTAAGTAAACCCTTTTTTCCCATACAGCCCAAACTCTGATCCAATGAAGAACCTTTCCCTCATACCATGAGCCCTAACCCTTTTTTAAGAGTGCTCGTGGGGACTTTGTCAAATGCCTTACTAAATCCAGATTATTATTCATAATCCTTACATTTTCTGCCTCTATAAACTTCCTAAAAAAACTCAATAAATTGGTGAGGACCCACCCTTTGGGGAACCAGGTGAACATTTATCAAACTAGTTTTTCTAAGGCTCCTAAGTTTTTGCAATAATAGATTCCAATAAAATTTTCCCCCACTGATGTTAGACTACGGGTCGATAATTGACTTTTGTCCTCGTCTCCCTTCTTAAATATGGGAACAACATTCCTTTCCCACAATAATGGCACATCGCCTATCCCAACCCATTTTTTAAAATGTGCACTAACGATCACTAACAACCTCCCTTTCATTCCTTTAAAACCCCCGGATACACTTTATCTGGTCCCGGCGATTTAAAGTTTTCATTTTTCATACCCCTCCACCCTTTCCCAGTTATCACAATATCTTTGAGTTTCTCCTACGCTTTTTTTGAACATCGTTCACATCAGGTATGTCTGTGTATCCCCCTCCGTAAAAAAAAATAAGAAAAATCATTTGACTCCAACATACCTATCCCTATTTAAAAATTGACAAATTTTTGTTGCTTTGGTTCCGGCGTGAAGGGAACGAGAGGGGCAGACGGCAGGGGGGAAGGGGGAGAGAAAGGTAGAGAGAGGTTAGAGGCAAGGGGAAGAGAGCAGAGATTAGAGAGATGGGTAATTGGTGAAAAAATGAAGGTATGGATAAAAGGAAAGGTTATGGGGGGTTTTTAGGGGTTTCCTATCCTTCTCTCCCTAACATCTACGTTTACTACCACTGTATCTATACTACTTCTACTACTAGAAAACCAAGAATATATAGAAATAAACAAACGTAAAAAAAAAATATATTGTAAAAAAAAGTAAGTGCGAGAGCACATCCAATCACAGATGCGACACAAGAGGCAACGAAAAAAAAGGAGGAAGTTATAAGGAAAAGATGTCACCACCACCACCACCACCAAGAGTTACAAAACAAGACAAAAAAACAAACACCATTCTTTCCTTTATTAAATATCATTCACCTCGAGAGTTGGACAGATTCTTTTGTCCTTCTCGTTACTCGTTCCCGACCATTTTTCTTTTGGGGGGCTGGGGACAAAGAGAGAGAGAGAAGATAATATGGGAAAAGAGAGAGAGAGAGAGAAGAGAGAGAGGAGAGAGGGAGAGAGGAGAGAGGAGAGAGCGAGAGAGAGAGAAGAAAAAGAGAGGAGGGAGAGGAAGAGAGAGAGAAAAGGGGAAGAGAGAGAGGGGAAGAGAAGAGGGGAGAGGAGAGGAGAGAGAGGAGAGAGAGAGAGGAGAGAGAGGAGAGAGAGAGAGGAAAAGAGAAAGAGAGAAAAGAGACAGAGAAAAGAGGAGAGAGGAAGAGGAAGAAGAGAGAGAGAGAGAGAGAGAGAGAGAGAGAGAGAGAGAGAGGGGAAGAGAGAAGGAGAGAGAGAGAGGAAAAATTTGAGGAAACGTACGCATAATTAAACAAAAACACATTAGTTGATAAATTAAAGGGGGGAGGAAAAAGGTATCAGAAACACAGTAAAAAAAAAACAAAAAAAAAAATATGCCTTCATCCAAAGAAACATTTAAATTTAAGATTGCCCCTTGGTGGGATTTGAATGGGAAAACCCTTCTGCCCCCCTACCAGGCTCTTTTCGACCGCTTTAAAGCAGGTCAAAAAATTGCTTTGGCTGGATTCGCCCTGGGGACATTGAGCTCCCCAAACCCCAAGACGCTAACCACTCGTTTTCTGTGATGTTGGATCCCGTCAGGCTCACGCCACCTGGTTTCCCCGTCGCTTTTTCCCCCCCCCGAAAAAAAAAAGTATAGCTGCAGTGGGGTTTTTTTAGCCCTTCGACGATGGATTTAACAGTTTTCCTTGGTGGGACTTGAACTTGGGGGCCTTCTGTCCCCCACCAGGGTCTTTCGACCGCATTTGAGAAGGCAAAGAATTTCCCCCCCGGATTTGATTCGGGGCATTGAGCTCACCCTCCATGCTCTATATCTGTATTTTTTCTATATGAACTTTTTTTCCTTTTCTCTTTGCACCACATAAAATACAGGAAAAAAAAGATTACGATAGACTTAAAGATACACGTGGGGAGAAAATAAGAGATCATTTTTCCTTTTTAATGCCTCGAGGTTTTCGTGTGTAGCTTTTTTTTTTTTTCTAACCCATATAAGACCAGTGACGAAGGGAAAAGGGCGAGAGGGGGGAGGAAAATATGGAATGTGTGGATGTGGGAGTAGTGCGTAAGAGGAGTGAGGAGAAGGATGTACCATTGTACTTGGGGTGTTTGTGTGTGGTGTGGGGGTGTTGTGTGTGTGTGGGGGGTGTGTTTGTTTTGTGTGTGTGTGTTTGTGGTGGTGTGGTGTGTGTATTCATCTAGTTGTATTTTACAGGGGTGAGCAAACGTGTATGGCCCCTCCCATATCAAGATTTTTTTCATTCATCCCTTTCGCTTAGTTTTGGGAAACCGCACCCGAGAAGCTTTACAAAAACCCCCGGGTAACACCCGGTACCCATCACTGCTGGGTGGAAGGGGGTCGGGTTTTAAGGAAAACCCCATCTGTTTCCGCTCCGCCCAGGGATCGAACCCGGGACTTCTCGGTTGTGAACCGAGCGTGCTAACCCTACACTACGGAGTACCCTCCCTACACTACGGAATACCTAATGGAGTGTGTGTGTGTGTGTGGTGTGTTGTGTGTGTGTGTGTGTGTGTGTGTGTGTGTGTGTGTGTGTGTGTGTGTGTGTCTAACCGTGCAGCGTTTCTCAACCGGGGTTCCCGGAACCCTAGTGTTCCGTGAGAGGTCGTTAGGGGTTCCGAGAGAAAACAGCGATATATATATATACTAGCGCAAAGCCGCCCTCCGGGCGGACTTTTTGGCTAGCTCCTGCGGAGGGCTATTGGTGGGCCTTTGGCCCACCACCTATGTTTGGTGGCCTTCGGCCCACCAAACATGGACTCTCCAGATAGCCCCTTCTAACTTTCCTGAAATCATGGATGTAGAAATGTATGTATTCCCCCCACCCATTCACTCACCATTACCCATCACCCCCACCCATTCACTCACCCATTACCCATCACCCCCCACCCATTCATTCACCCATTACCCATCACCCCCACCATTCACTCACCCATTACCCATCACCCCCACACCATTCACTCACCCATTACCCATCACCACACACCCATGTCACTCACCCATTACCCATCACCCCCACCCATTCACTCACCCATTACCCATCACCCCCGCCCATTCACTCACCATTACCCATCACCACACACCCATTCACTCACCATTACCCATCACCCCTCACCTATTCCCTCACCATCACCCATCACCCCCAACCCATCACCCCCACCCATTCACTCACCCATCACCCCACACCCATTACCCATCACCCCACCCATTCACTCACCCATTACCCATCACCCTACATCAAGGCTTCCTCAATTCTCGCAACCCACTTTTGTTTTCACAATTCTCGCCAATAGGCTGCTAAAAAAAAAAAAAAAAAAGTGATCGGATCATCTCATAAGTAGGCTTATGACCTTCCCCTGGTCAACCCGGCTCCAAAAATGTGCCATATGAGGTGTTTGCGCCACGGGGGGCGGAACCTATACCACACACACACACAGACAGACAGACACACTTTCGCTTATATTATAATTCACTGGTCAACAAAAAAAAAAAAAAAAGTTCTGGCATGGAATTTAAGAACAGTTTTAGACTAATTTGAGGGTGCTGAATTCAAATCTGATCTTATATTTTCTCTATCACATCACGTTTTTGCGTTATAGGTATATATTCCATTTTCATGAATTTCAAGAAAAAAAATTCCTTCTATTGAGTAGTGTAGCAAAAGGGCCGGATTATATGGTCTATTTTTAATTCAGTCTCCCAATAAACTGGAGAATATCTTCGTTTTCTTTGAACATGCATAACATTCCCATTCTTTATGATACGAAAGTAAACAAACACATTTCAACTTGCACAGCAATCGTCCGCAGGTAGTGTTTTATTATTGAATTTTACATTGAATTGAGTTATTTATTGTATTTCTCCTGTTGTTTCTTTTTTGTGAAACAATGCCTAAGGTGTAGGTGGTTGGGTAGCAAATTCAAGGAACAACTCAGGTAGCTAACAACTCTTTTCTTTTTTTTGCCGCAGTTGGTTTTG
>JACEEZ010009942.1:42500-57500 GCA_016584305.1 Chionoecetes opilio | reverse complement strand
CCATGTATGACCATAAACCGATAACGATAGGGATTATTTTGAAAGACGTAAGATTCGGGGAGAGTTTTTTGGTCTGACCAGATAACTGGGGAAAGATCAAAAGAATGACACTTTGTTATCCTGATCGCAAAATAATTATCCCACAATTTGGACTGTACGTGTAGGGAGAGAAGGGTGTGAAAGAAGAAGGAAGAAAATGGCGACAAAAAAAAAAAGAATGAAACAAAAGGGGGGGTTTCGGAAAGGGGTGATGCCCAAACCCCAAAAGGAAAAATTACTATGAAAAGGGGACATAGCTGGGGAAATTTTCAAAAAATTTTAAATTTTTTTCCACTTTTTTCCCGGGAATAATGGGCATTACATATATATATATATAATATATAAAATATATAATTTTTAAAATATTATATATATAATATATATGTAATAATAAAATATATATATATATAATATATATTTTAAATATTATAATATATATTTTTAGATAAATATATTATAATATTTATTTTATATAAAATATATATATTAGGGTGGCATTTAAAAAATTGATTTTTTTTTTTAATGCGTGGGGGTGGTTTTCTGGTTCCATTCCCGAAAAAAAAAACGTTTTGCAAATTTTTTTTGAAAAATATTAATTTTAAGGTCGCAAATCGAGGTAAAAGTTGAGTTTTTGGGGCAAATTTCAAGATTATCAAATTTTTTTCTGACGTTTTTTTTTACACTAAAAATTGGATGTTTAAAAAGGCATTTTAGTCTTTTTCATTTTGTTTTTGGTTTTTTCCCCAGTTTTGGTCACACCGGAATGTGGTCTACCCCAAGGTCCCCCTCTCTTGCAGAATTACCCCCTCATCGGGGGGGGGGGGGGGTTCATGGGCAGTGGGCACCCATCTCCATTTCTATGTGGCCTGGTTACCCGTCCCCAGTGATTTGGGGGCCCGGGGGGGGGTTCCCGTTTCCCTGGGTCTCAAGGGACCTGCGGGAGGAACTGGCGCTGTTCCTCGTCCTTCGTGAGGGGCCTGGTTGTGGGGCCGCATCAGCGCCACACCGCCCCGGGGCAAAAAGTCTTTCCCACCACCCGCAGCTCCCGGATTTAAAAGAGCGGCGGTTTGGTAGTGCTGTCCTCCCCCCAGTCGGCTGGACCCTTGTTGAGGAACCCGCCCCCAAGGTCGGGGATCTTGAAGACTGCTTGGACAAAACGGCTTTGACGAAGCTCGCCCACCGTCTTGGGGGCGAGAGCGGCCCCGGGGGTGTCCATTTGGGGAAATTGGGGGGGCGGGTCCTCGTCCTCCTCCTCCTCCCCTGAAAAATTTCTATGGCATGGACCATGTCCGCTACCCCGAGGGGAAGGGGGGGTCAAAGAGTCCCAAAGACCCACCAGCCGCTCGCTAAAATTACCACAGGGGGGGCCCCGAAGACCGGGGACTGTCCCCTTTGGGACAGCCCCTTTGTCGGGGTAGGGCGGAGCGCGTTCACAAAGGGCCAGGTCCAGGCCGGCGCACAGGGCGAGGGGGAGTCCGGGAACCAGGCGGCGGCTTACGTGCGGACGACGAAAAAGCGACAGCGCCGATGCCCGGGGGGCCCGGCGGGCCGTCACCCGGAAATGCTCCCTGAAGGGGAAAGGGGACCTTCACAGCGTAGATGCCCTTTGCCACCCCCTCCCCCGGGTTTGGAAAGCGGTCCCGGGGGGCGGGAAGAAGCGGAGCCGCCCCTTGGGGAACTCCGCCGAGGAAATTCCGCAGATTCCAGAATTTCCCCGGTAGTCGGCCCGGGTTGGGCTTTGGTCGAGGAAGCGCGGAAGTTGCCCAGAGCTCTTTCCCCCTCCGAACGTCATGGGCGTTGGGGAAAAACGGCCCCGGGGGTGGCCCGTGCGATGAACCCCCCACCCGCCTTGGAAACCTTTTAAAACAGCGGGGATGTGGGGGCCCCCTCGAGACCCAAGCAGGTGGAGAAGGCCTTCTCCAGGCCCCAGCCTTTACACGTGGTGCCGGCGGGGCCAGGTGGGGGGCCGGGCCGACCCAGCTTCGCTCATGAGGGTCAAGCCCCTTTCCCAAAGCCCGCTGCACCCCCCGGGGTTTGTCGAAGTGAGACCGCGGACCCGCCCCTTTTCCAGCTCCCGGGCCCCCCAGCGCTGTGAGAAAGGGGCCTGAGCGAAAGTCCTGTGCTGGGCCCCGGAAAGGGGAGTTGGGGAAAGGTGAGGGTTGACCACTCCGCCCCACGACACCGGGGCCGGGGCCGGTCGGCCCCCTCCCCCCCCGCCACGCTCTCCGGGACGATCTTCGCCCCAAAAGGTGGGCGATGAGAACGCAGTAGGGGGTTTAAAGCGGCCTTGATTCCTTGGCAGCTCCTCTCGGGAAAATTTATCCGAAACGCGCCGAAGGATTTGCGGTTCAGCACCCGCTCGGCAGGGGCGTTTTCCCAAGTTCCGGCTGCAAAATGACAAAAACGTGGAAAACCCCATTGCGGTTGGGGCACCTTTGGGCCGGTCGAGGGGCGGCGGCCCGGTTTTACGTTTGAGGACGGGCTTTCGCACGCTCGCCCCGCATGCGGGTTTGGGTATGTGCCGACGTTGGGGGGCCTTCGTCGTGCCATAGTTGAAAAACGTTCCCCTTTGTTTTGGGGCGCCGCAACGGCGGGTAAGGGTTTTTTTTTTTTTTGCCGGCATGGCACAGGAGTCGGGGAAAAAACTGCCCCCGGAAGGAAACCCCCCCGAAAGCACAAAAGGAACCCGGGCAAAACTCAAAACCCCACTTTGCCCCCCGCTTCCCCCCGCCGGCGATTCGTTGACTCCCAAATTCTCCTTTACCTTCTTCTCTTTGACAGGGAAGGGGGAAGTCTCGAGAAACCCGGGGAACCGCGGGGGCCCCGTCCCCCCTTTGGGCCAGCAGGGAAAGGGAACCCGGGCCTCTTCCCCTTTGAGGAGGTAAGGCATTTTGGGCGCGATGTCGAAGAGGGAAGCAGGGATGCGCCCGAATGCCTCTTTTCCCCCGCCACGGGGGCGGCCCCCGCCTTTGACTTGCTCTTCTTTAAGGAACCCACTTTATCGTAGAGTCGGATGATTTGTTTTGCGCGCCCCGGGGGGCTGCCCGGACTTGGGGAAAGCGTGCCGGGGCCCCGGGAATCGAGTACCTCATCGACACCTTGGGCCCCCGCGGGTTTTTTCTCGTGCTTCAGTTTTCCCAAAAAAGGGCAAAGGGAAAAGACCGAGAAACCCTTTTCCGTGTTTGGGGTCGGTTTCCCTAAGTTCGGTTTAGGGTACTATGTACAAGGGGGACCAGTCGTGGTTTACCTGTCGTCGCCATCGCAACTCTGGGGGAAAAAAAGGGGAGGGGAAGGCTAATTTTTGTCAATTATATAAAAAAAATTTTGTAATTCCCTCAAAAAAAGAAACATGTCAAATGGGTGAGGATTTATTTGGGAAAATTTCCCTTTAGGAACAGCACTTTTTGGGGGGGAACAAAAAAGTAAAAGAGCGAAAAAAAACGAACCCCAAAAAAGTTATAGAGGCGTTGGTAAACATTTTCTAAGAGCCACGGTGCCAACCCACATCCTTTCCGGTCGAAAACGTGACTAAGACTGAGCCAACCCCAAAGGGCCAAAAAAACGGCCCCCCCAACGCGGGCTAACGAGTTTTTTCCTGTTTTTGGGCCCGACCTTTGGCCGGGTTTCCGATGACCGGAAGGGTTTTGGTTTTAAAAAAACAATGTTAGACAAAAAAAAAGCCAAAAAAACGTCGGAAATGCAAAATTTTAAAGATGGGGAAAAAAATTTTTTCGGAAAAAAAGTTTAAAGTAAATTTAAAAAAGGGAGATTTTTTCCCGAAAAATGTTTAAAATTTTGACCTCAATTCGCGGGCCTCTAAATATTAAATTTTTTTAAATTTTTTGCACACATTAAATTTTTTACGGGGAAAGAAACCAGAAAAACCCCCCGCAAAACCCCAAAAAAACGGATAAAAAAAAATTCACTAAAAGGGGTAAGTGCCCCCCCCTAATAATAATTTTATATAGGGTATAAAATATTATATATTTTTATATATATATATATGTATAATATATTTTATAAAATATATATATATAAATATATATAAAATATATTTATATATATATATATTATAAATATATATTAAAATATTATTTTTTTAAATTTAAAATATTATTTATATAAAAATATAATATTTTAAAATATAAATATATCTTAAAATATATATAAAATTTTAATTTTTATAATTTGTCTATAGCAGGAACACGATGGGAAGAACTATGGAATGGGGCTAATGTCTGGGGTGTTTTTGTTCTATTGTATACGAGCACCCCTTGGAAAAGTTAAAAAGTTTGAATAGTTTAGTAGTAGGAGTAGTAGTTTGTAGGAGTGTAGTAGTAGTGTAGGGGGGGTGGGGGGGGAAAAATGTGGAACAAGGGGGTGGGAAGGGGAAAAAATGGGAAAAAAATTGGAAGATTACAAATATACATAATAAAAAAAAGAAGTATTGCGAGCGCGAGGCCCAAAGAAATTTTTTAAAGTCCCCGGATTGAATGGGGATTACATGGGGATTAAGGGGTTTGGGGGTTATTGATGATTTTGCCCCTTTTTTTTATAATGATGACATTTCTATTAGCATTAGCAGGGGAATGGTAATGATAATAAGATTGTTATTATCATTTCAGATTTTTATTTTTGTTTAGCTCCCCTTGCGTTATACTGTTATTGTCAATTTATTTTCACCTCAACCTTCTCATCATAATGACAATGATTTAAAAAATCTGATACTAAAAAAAAATAAACCACACATGCGTGACACAACACCAGAGGGGGACACCGCAAACGAAAAAACCCCTTCCACAAAGCAAAAACCGCAAACTTCAATCCTTTAAATTCCGGGAAACCACAAGTCCAAAATTTTTTAGTTTACATTTCCGCAACCGCAAATCCGCAAACCCATACCATTATTAAAAATTTTCGAATTACGCATTTGTGAGAAATTGAGGTAAAACACTTTGGGTAGTAAATTTAAAAATTATTTAAATAACGCTTTGGGGAGGCGGTAGCAGAGTGATTAGCGTCACCGGGTGGCGTTCTCGAAGAACCGAGTTCGATCCCGAGTGAGACCCATAAATCGACTTAAAATTTTTCTGCACCGTCGAGTGGCCTAAGAAAAACCCACATGCTGCCCATAACTTAACCTTGGATTACGAGTGCATCGGGGGACAGAGGGGGGCGGCATGAGCCTCTAATCACAGGCGTCACTATAAAATCCCACCACGGGCGAGGGCCAGCCATCACAGCCCTCAAGTGAGCCTCCAGGGCCTACCATCCCAGGACCTCCAGGGGTGAGATGGTAGGCAGGTAGGTAGGGTAGGCCCTGGTCATTGCTACCCTGGTCACTGCCTAAAAAGCGCTATAGGCCAAGAGTAAAAACAACAACTTATGGGAGTAGTTATTGATATATATATATAATATATATATATAGATATATATATATATATATATATATAGATATATATAGATATATAATATATATATATATATATATAGATAAGATATATATATATATTATAGATAGATATATATGATATAGGGATAGTATGATATATATATATATATATATATAGATAATATATAATATATATATATATATATATATAATATATATAGATATATATAGATATATATAGATATATATAGATATATATATAAAATATAATATATATAGATATATATATATATATATATATATAATATATATATTTTATATATATATATATATATATATATGTATATATATAATATATATATATATATATAATATATATATAGATATATATTATAATATATATATAGATAATATATCAAAAATTTTGACATAAGTTTATATATATATATATATATATAAATAATTTTTGGACTTTAATTTTATAAATATAATATATATATAAATTATATATAATATATATATATATAAATTAGATATAATATATTTTATATAGATTAAAAATATTATAATATATATATATAATATATATATATATTATATATATAAATATATATAAAAATTTATATATTTTTAATTATATATAATAATATATAATTAATTAGAAAAGTTATATATATATAAAAATTATATAAAAAAAATTTTATAATTTTTATAAAATATATGGTATAAAAAATTATATATATATAATTATATATTATATATAGATATAAAATATTATAATATTTTATTATATAAAATATATATATATTTTCTAATAAAATATTATATTATATATATATATATATTTTATATTTTATAATATAATATATATATATAAAATATATATAAAAATTATATATATATGTATGGATATATTAATATATATAAAATTTTATAAAATATATATTATATATAATTTTATATTATATATTTTAAAAATTTTTATTTTATATATTATATATATATAATTTAGGGTTCCCCCAAAAAACCCGACGGTATCGGCCCATACTCCAGAAACCTGTTGCCCTTTCCCTGCGTGGAAAAGAAAAAACAGGAAAATTTTCCAGCTTCCTCTCCCCTTTTTTACTGGCCCGCGAAATTTCTTTCAGTTTCTCCGGCGTCAGAGAGTGAGGTATTTGTCGCGTGTGTCGTTGTCGCGTGGGGGGTGTCCTTTGGTGGGTTTGTTTCTCACAACATCTATTTTTAAAATTATTTAGTGTGTGAATTAGTCGTGTAAGTGTGGGGCCTCCCGACCCCTTTGTATTTCCATCGTATAAATAATGTAGCTAATATTAAAATGTATTGGGGTTACGCCGGGGTCCAATGAAACGTGAAAATAGATTTTTTCCGTTTTAACAGGGTGTTTTTTTATTTTAAAATTAAATTTTTTAAGGGAAATTTTGTTCTTTAATTTTTTTGGCCCTAGAGCATTTTTGGCTAGAAAAAAAAGGGACTTTTATATTATATGCAAACAAATCAAAGGAAAACCAGGATTTTTGAGGAGGGGACGGAGGAGTGGGTTCACCCTGCCACCAGGGGAAAAAACCCCCAAAAAGCAACAAAAGGGCCCGCCAAAAAGGGAAAGAAGGGAATGTAAGGGAGAGGCTCGGGTCCCGGGGCCCCCCTTTGTAAATGCAGTACTTGGACGGGCCCAGCTGCAAAAAAAAAGAAAAACAAATTTGCCAGCCCCAAACCCTGGCGTGGAAAGCACCGGTTTCGACTTCCCCCCCACTGTGCTCCCTCCCTTTTGGCTTTGGATTCCTCCAGGACCTTATCGTGAGGGGCCCCCCTCTCCCCCGGGACTTTGTCGTACCTGGTCTGCGACCCTAACAAGCTGAGGAGGGCCAGGCAGGAGGCCAGGGGCATGGGCCCAGGACCTTGACCGGGGGAAGGGCCCCCCCGGGTCCCAAAAATTTAGTTGGATTGGGCAACGTGGGGGGAAGGACAAGACCAGGGAGATGGTCCCCAAAAAAAGCTAGGGGGAAACGGCCCCCAAAGGGGTTGATCAGGGAGGAGCATATGTCAGTGACAGAGGAGCCTTTTGGGAAAGGGTTTCCCTTTGGCATTTTGGTACCATGGGGCCCCGGGTTTGCCACATGAGAAGCCTGCGTAAAGGGGTGGTTTCGGGGCTCTCTATGATCTGTGGGACTTTAACGACCCACCGATTCATGATCTTACTGCAAGGGGGATTTAACTGGGCCAAACGGGGGGAAGGGTGGTACTCTTTCCCTATTTGGAGAAGATGCTGGGACGCAAGCCCCTTCTGGAGTATATGGTTTTTACAAAAAAACGATTTGCCCCTGCGCCCCCTTTTACCCACAGCTTTCGACGGGCCAAACCTCATCTGAAAAACTGGTTTCAGGGCCCAGGTGCAGTCTGCTGCCCAAAAGCGTGAATGAGCCCCCCCCCCCCCCAACCCCCGAGTTCAGGGGAGTCCCAGGGGAAAAATATCTCACGGAGATCCCCGGAAGATTTTCGTGGTAACATGCCCACTGACCAGCAGGTCTCCAAACCAGCGGGCCCAGGCTTTTGAAGCGGGGCTTTCTCCCGTCCGAGCTGAAAGGAGATCAAGTGTGGAAAGGTGCCCCAAATCCAGATGGCTCACGACACCCCAGTCCCCTCGTGTAAAGGGGGGAAACCAGGAAAGAAAGGGGACTGACTGGCAAAGAACTGAAAAACCCTGGAAACCTAGTCAAGTAGGGCCGGGCAGGTGTCCCTTAAAACTCTACTAGGGGACATAAAAAGTACCACAGACTAGAGGAGGGCCCCCAAGCACTTTCCTCACGCAGCTCAAGAGTGATGAGGTCGCAGCCCGGGAAAGGGTTTTCCAAAAACAGCTGGGGGACTTCTCCCGTGCGGACAGGGGGGCATGGTTCCCCATACTCGAATGGGGCCTCTCTCGCTGATGGGAGTCAGATTTAAGACGATGCAGGTTCGCCGTGACCCGTTTTTAAAGGGAGGGCTGGCGAGGAGGGATGGGGAAAAAACCCCCGTAAGACCTCGCATCACACCCAAGCTGAAACTTTTAAAACCCCCAGCTTTTCAGACACTGATAGGGGGCCCGGCCCCCGGGGGGCCCAGGGCACGAGCCGGCATTTAACCCGTTTACTGTCCGGGGGGTTAGACCAGGAGTTTCCGGGGCAAGCCGTTTGAGGTTTCCCCAGTTCTTTATCCCCCACTCAGAGCACCCAAAGAGTCGTGAAGGGAGGTGACAGAGGCTGCGGCCCGCAAATGGTGGGGCAGCAGGCCCGAGGGGGGGTTTATCCGGGTCGGGCCCCTCACCGGGAGAAATGCCCTGTTTAGGTCTTTAAAGGAAAATGATGGACACGGGTTTGAGGCCAAGTAGAGGGGGGTGAAAAATGTGGTGTAAATGCCTGAGGAAAACCCAATGATCAAAAGAAACTTACCACGCCCCCAGTCATTTGGGAAAATCATATTTGGGGCAAAGAGCAATACACAGGGCCAACCGGGAAAACTGGGACCCCAATTTTAAGGATTATTTGTAAGGTACAATATTAAAAAGGGGATTTTCCCCTAGTAAGAATTTCTTTAAATGGGACAAATGGAATAAAAAAATCGTCTTAGAGGGTTTTTTTTTACATAGGAAAAAAAAGGGGATGCCCAAAATTTGGAAAAAAAAAATTTTTTTTATACGGGTGCCCTACTAGGGATGGATTTTTCGATGTAAAAAAAAAAAAACTGTATTTTGGTCCTTTTTTGTTCCCAGGTCTAAAAGTGATTGGGGTGTGAAAAAACGATCTCGGACGTGGTTTTGGCTACGGAGAAGTCCCCCAAAATCGTCATTTCCCCGGGGGAAACGTTTTTCCACCGGGAATTGTTCCACCCAAGATCCCGAAGGAGGTTCTTTTTTCTGCAGAAGCTTTTACCGTGGGAAAAAGGGCTTTGGAAAAAGTGGCGACGGGGGCGAAAAAATTCCGACGTCGGGTGTGTCCTGTCTCGGGACAAAATCATTGTTTGGGCGGGCTTTAATGTTTCTTTCTGGCCCCTGTGAGAGATGGCTACGAGTTTTGTGTTGGGCCCCCCGGGGCCCCGGGATCAGAAAAAACCAAAAAGTTCTCTGCTTTGAAAATTTGCAGAGTCCAGGGAAAATTGGGGAAAGGGAGGTTTTGGTATCAGAGACAGAGGGTGCACCCCCGGGGCAGGTATAGTAAAGCCGGAGGGGGAGCTAAGTAGACGACCCCCACCTCGTTTGTTTCTCGTTGGGGGGGATCCTCCAGAACTGCAGGGTTTCCGGGGTGCTGAGTTCTTTTTGGAAAAAAGATCACGACTTGTTTTTGCTACACTTTAAACTTTATGTCAAGTCAAGGGAAAAAACTCATAGGAACCATAAGGGTTTCATCTTGAGAAAAAGAAAGGGGCTTGGGCAGTGCTTTAAAGGGGTATGCGGTGGCAGTCTCAAATCGGTTTTAGTGGGCCCCGGGCTCTCGGGGACCCTTTTAAACTGTGGGTCCCCTTTAAAAAGTGAAAAATCTACAGGCTGGGCCCAAAGGGGTGTATTGGGGAGCGCCCCAGGGCAAGGCCCTGGTTTTTTTTTTTTCGACGGAGACGGGTGGGGGAAACGAGGGAAAAGGGCGCGCTGCCAGGTGCCCGGGGAACCAGGACCCCGCAAAAGGGCTCTGTCACGCCGGCTAGAAACCCCCCTGGGGGAAAAGACCAAAAGGGGAAGGTTTTGTCAGGAGTCCGCTGGGGGGATGTGAGGGTCTTTTAACGCTAATGGGCCCCCGGGCCCCCCTACCGAGCCCTGAAAAAAAAGCTCCGTTCCCAAAAACTCCAATCCCGGGCGAGTGCCCAAATTTGAACAAACCGATGAGCCCTCGTGGGCGGGGAAAGGATGGGGGAGATGGGTCGTTGGGCTGAGTACTTTTGGGGGTTGTTCACGGTTGGGAACCCCCCCAACTTGGGGCAGTTTCACAACCCCTGGATTACGGGCAGGGATGGGCCATCCTCCATTGGGTGAAACCCCACCCCTCTTTTGACGAAATAGAGAGGCAAAGTTGAAGGGTGGAAAGGCAGCTGGTGTTAGTAATATCAGTGCGGAGCTCCTCAAAGCTGGGGGTGAGGCCATGATCCGCGGGTTGCATGCTGTCCTGGCTGTCGTGTGGCAATCAGGTACCATTCCTCCTGACTGGAAAAGGGGGCTGGTCGTCCCTATCTGGAAAGGGAAAGGGGACCGTCAGGACTGCAACAATTACCGCGGTATTACACTGCTCAGCGTACCAGGCAAGGTAAGTAAGTAAATGTATCTCAGACCTCAGCAGTCTGGGTTCACGCCTGGTAAGTCAACAACGGACCGTATCCTAGCGCTTCGTGTCCTGGTGGAACGCCGACGTGAGTTTCGACAGGGGATGCTTGCAGCTTATGTTGATCTCAACAAGGCGTTTGACTCAGTGCATCGTGAGTCACTCTGGGATCTTCTGCGACTTCGAGGGATTCCTGCAGGGACTATTGGTTTGATAACTGGTCTGTATTCTGGGACTGCGAGTGCTGTGAAGTGTGGGGCAGGTGTATCCAGCTTCTTTCCTGTGAATACAGGAGTGAGTCAAGGGTGCGTCTTTGCCCCATCACTTTTCAACGCATGTATAGACTGGGTATTGGACAAGGTTGTAGATCAAAGTGATTGTGGAGCATCCGTCGGCAACACCAAGATCACTGATCTAGTTTTTGCCGATGATGCAGTAATCTTTGCTGAGTCGCTGGAGGTCCTGGTGATGGCTCTCGAGGCGCTGCACGAAGAGGCAAAGCCTTTGGGACTTGAGGTCTCCTGGCTCAAGACCAAGGTCCAGGTGTTTGGAGACTTACTAGATGAAGCAGTACAGTCTGTTCATGCGTGTGGCGAGGACATTGAGATCTAGGAAAGCTTTACATACCTTGGTAGCGCAGTCCATAATGACGGCGGGTCACGTCAAGAAGTCTTATGGCGGATTGGCATAGCCCACGGTGTTATGGACTCGCTCAGCGGGAGTATTTGGCGTTGTCGGTACCTATGCAGGAGGACAAAGATCCGGATCTTCAAGTCGCTTGTGATCCCCATCTTACTCTATGGTTATAAGACATGGACATTAAATAGTGACTTGAAGAGACGAATCAATGCCTTTGGTAATAAGTGTCTTCGCAGAATCATGGGGTATCGCTGGAATGCTTACGTGTCAAATCAGCGATTGCACCGTGTGACTGAATCGAGGCCTATTACCTGCATAGTCCGTCAGCGCCCACCTCAACTATATGGGCATGTGGCACGCTACCCTGAAACCAATCCTTCCCATCGGGTTGTATCTGTTTGAGACAATCCGGTGTGGAGGAGGCCAAGGGGGCGCCCACAAGGCTCGTGGCTGGGGCAAGTTGATGTTTCTTGTCGAGAGCTGCTTGGTATGGGAAAGGAGCCTGCATGGATACTCGCGCGTGGTGACCCCCGGGAGTGGCGTCGTAGGGTGGGCGAGGCGACGCGCCCCCCGGCGAATGCCCCCAATGATTGATTGATTGATGTGTCATGGGTGAAGAAGAAGATCCTCAAACTGTACGAGGAGTACGTCGCCTTGGCAAAATCCAAGTCACGGAAGACAGAGACGGAAGAAATGAAGAGATGCATCTTCAGAGACAGACTCGAAGACATGTTCGGCATCGCGCATTCCAAGGCAATGGAAGCGAATATCGCCGAGGAAGACAAGGCATTCTTGGAGGCTCAGAGGGAGGACCGGCAGAGCTGCTCGATGGCTGGCGTGGACGAGAAGCTGAAGTGAGCGCCTGAGGAGAAGCGACGTAAGAGACAAAGGATGGAGGAGATGAAAAAGAAGGACGCGGCTCCTTCGTCATCCACTCTTGATCGTGACGTGGCTTTGGAGTCTTCTACTACATCCTCATCGTCCAACGAAGAAACCGAGGACGACGACTTCAAAGCTCCGACACCAGCTAAATGTCCACGCAGTCGACCTCCTAAGGAGAATAAGCTCACCAAGGAGGTGACCCTTGCATGGGAGCGCGACAATCTGTCCATCCGTGCTGCGACATCCTCCTACGCCGCTGCTGCAATGAGCCTCGGCCACGACATCGAACACATCACTGTGTCCCGTTCGTAGATCCACCGGGCCAGAGTCAAGAACCGCGAAGAGATTGCCATGTCTCTGTCCTGCAAGCCTGAAGTCCCTTTGGTCCTGCATTGGGACGGCAAGTTGTTACCCAGTCTAGCGGACGGAAGGTCATTGGAGGAGAAGGTGGCCGTCTAGGTGTCCGGGGAGGATACGGAGGAACTTCTGGGTGTTCCTGTGTCTGCAGACGAGACAGGACAAGCTGTTGCGGAAACCGTCTTGAAGCTGGTGCGGGACAGCAGCTTGGAGGGCAACATCATTGGAATGGCATTCGACACGACAGCGGCCAACACGGCGATGGTTCAAGGAGCGTGTATCAGGATTGAACGTGCACTGGAGAAGCCCCTGGTATGGTTGGCATGCCGCCACCACATCCTGGAAGTTGTTCTGAAGGATGTATTCGAGGCTTGCATGGGTCCATCATCTGGCCCTAACATCGCCCTTTTCAAGAGGCTCCAGAATCGTTGGCCTATCGTTGACCAGAGCCGACCACAGCCCCTGACACCGACCACTCTGTCATCCGGCGAAGAAGCTCACCGCCTTGAGATGCTCGGTCACTTGAAACGTCTGCTTGACTGTGGGAATCATCCACGCGAAGACTACAAAGAGATCATCCTGCTCAGCGTGGCCTACCTCGGAGGAGGAGTCCCTACATCCTTCCGTGCTCCTGGTGCTTACCACATGGCCAGATAGATGGCCAAGGCCATCTACGCCGTGAATATCATGCTCTTCCATGACCAGCTGGAGATGAGCAGGCGGGATTTGGCGGGGATCCGTCGAGTTGCGTTCTTTGTGACCATGGTCTACGCGAAATACTGGAATGAGGCAATGATTCCGTCCTACGCAGCCAAGAACGACCTGGACTTCATCACTGACGTGAAGATGATCTGCGACGATGGGGCTGCGTCGGTCGTGAAACGTTCCATGCGGCGCCATCTCTGGTACCTTTCCGAGAACCTGATCGGACTGGCCATCTTCGATGACCGCATGAGCCCGGAGCAGAAGGCGGAGATGGTAGAGGGGATGAAGCGTCCTTCGACGACCAAGAATCCACGGCGCCCCGAGTCGAAGACACCAATCAATCTCAACAGGCCGCTTTCCGCCTTCTGCTCAGTGCGGTCGGTGCAGGTCTTGAAAAGTCTACTAGGAGGCCAGCAACCGACCTTCCTCGTGCTAAGTCCTGAAACATGGAACACGGATTCGTGTTTCAAGTGCGCGAAGAAGCGGGCTGGTGTCCTGAAGGTCACGAACGACCTTGCAGAACGAGGAATAGCCCTCATTCAACGCTTCCTCGGCAACCGGACGAAGGACGAACGGCAAACCCAGTTCTTCTTGAAGCTTGCCCGACTCCACACGAAAGCTGTCCCTAAAAAAACGAGGGCGGAACTCAGGAAGAAGGTGTTGGAGTAGGAATAAATAACTAAATAAACGTAACAGATATTTCACATTCGTTTTCCTGTACCTAGGCTCTTCTGAACACTATAGACTGATCAGGATGCAGATAATGGGTCGAATCTTAGAGGAGCTATCAAAACGTTCGTTTTGCGCGACCATTAAATATTGCCCTATTTTCACGAACATTTGGTGGAATCACTTTCATTTGACAAGGAACCAGAGCAGCATGTGCTGGACTTGATATCATTATTTGATTTTCTACTAATACAAGCCTGGGACACCCTAATATCTATAATAATATAAGCGAAAGTGTGTCTGTCTGTCTGTCTGTCTGTCTGTCTGTCTGTCTGTCTGTGTGTGTGTGTGTGGTATAGGTTCCGCCCCCGTGGCGCAAACACCTCATATGGCATATTTTTGGAACCGGGTTGACCAGGGGAAGGTCATAAGCCCACTTATGAGATGATCCGATCACTTTTTTCTTCTTCTTTTTTAGCAGCCTATTAGCGAGAATTGTGAAAACAAAAGTGGGTTGCGAGAATTGAGGAAGCCTTGATGTAGGGTGATGGGTAATGGGTGAGTGAATGGGTGGGGTGATGGGTAATGGGTGTGGGGTGATGGGTGAGTGAATGGGTGGGGGGTGATGGGTTGGGGGTGATGGGTGATGGGTGAGGGAATAGGTGGGGGGTGATGGGTAATGGTAAATATAAGCGAAAGTGTGTCTGTCTGTGTGTGTGTGTGTGTGTATATATATATATATTTTACTGTTTTTATTGACTCGTATAAATGCTTAAAAAACATGACACTAGGCACCTTCAATCAAGATCACCCCATGCACTACAGCTGTCCCGTAAATGGAGACTGCCCTTTAATTTGTAAATAGTTGAGCGAGAAATTGAGCAGGTGATCATGTGATGGGGTGGACAGGATGTCCGCCGGGACCTTGAATGTAAGTTTGATCATATTTTAATGTTTACCTTTTATTTGTGGGAAGGGATGGGAAGGGAGTAAGATAGGGATGGGAAGATTTTTTTA